>JASSUY010044976.1:0-28486 GCA_032466535.1 Forpus xanthops
GGTGCTCCAGTCCCCTGATCATCCTCGTGGCCCTCCTCTGGACTTGTTCCAACACTTCCATGTCCTTTTTATGTTGACAACACCAGAACTGCACACAATACTCCAAGTGAGGTGTCACAAGAGCAGAGTAGAGGGGCAGGATCACCTTCCTCGATCTGCTGGTCACACTCCTTTTGATGCAGCCCAGGATACGGTTGACTTTCTGGGCTGCAAAAGCACACTGCTGGGTCATGTTCATTCTCTCATCAACCAACACCCCAAGTCCTTCTCCTCAGGGCTGCTCTGAATCTCATCTCTGCCCATCCTGTAGCCGTGCCTGGGATTGCTCTGACCCAGGTGTAGGACCTTGCACTTGGCATGGTTAAACTTCATGAGGTTGCCATCAGCCCATCTCACAAGCGTGTCAAGGTCCCTCTGGATGGCATTCCTTCCCTCCAGTGTATCAACTGAGCAACAGAGCTTCGTGTCATTGGCAAACTGGCTGAGGACGCACTCAATCCCACTGTCCATGTCTCTGACAAATGTTGAACAAGAGTAGTTCCAACACCGAGCCCCAGACAGACACCACTTGTTACTGGTCTCCAGCTGGACATACACTTCAGGTTTCCACACGACCCAACAGGCCATTAGAAAAAGGCTAAGAGCTTTACTGTAATGGAAGATCTGGCCTAGAAAGTATGCTGTAGTATGTAAACAGGTCAAATGGAAACAGCATTTAAACAGAACTTGAGGAAAATTTTCTTAGAAGGGCTCTGTGCAGAGCCATGAATGGAAGTCTTCCATATTCTCTATGGAAAACCACAGCATGGGTAATGATAACAAAAGCTTCTCCCACACTATCACTGAAATGCTTCCTCTTGAATTGGAAAGGCAATAGTGATGGATTTGGAAAAGTCAGGTCCTGTCCCTCCTTCCTTGAGGTCTTGGCTCCTTCCCAGTCTTACATTTGGAGCCAGGAGCTCTTTGGAGAGCAAAGATAACTCTATTCTTGCCAATTTAATTCTGTGATCTGTAAGTGATCAGTTTAGTTAAAGCAATAGAAACCTCCTTCACACATTCACTGTCACTGAATAGAGGTTCACTCAAACCATTAGAAACACTGAACATCCAGTGGAGCACAGTGTGTTTTCATTCACAACTACGTGAAGTGCTTATGTTTAACTACAAAGTTATAATGTACAAATAATACTACAAGAAGTCTGTAGTAGGCTTGACTTCTCTCTTACACAGCATCTATGAGTAAATGACAATATGACAACATTTTTTTTGCAGCAGCTAGAGGGTATAAAGAAGCTAGAGCCCAAATGCAAATTTATTTCTGAAGTCCCTGAATTCTGTAGTATAGCATTTTTCCACAAAAAAGATTTCTTCCTAAATTGCCAGTTATTTAGTAAACAAGGGCAGCATGAGAATAGCAACAGACACTACAAATGAGATTCAAATAATGAATCATTTCCATAGATTTTCATGAGGCCTTCAAATAAAACAAATGCCTGTCTAGTGACTCTTATAATCAGCCAAAGGTCTGCATGTTAACAAAACCAGCCACCATTTGCTACTAGACAAGCCACCCTAATTCCACAATCAGGTAGCAAATTAAATATCATGACATCCTCAAACTGGGGAACTTCATTTTCATCACTGACATTCTCTGATACCTGTTGTATAGAAGGGCAAATTTCCACAACTGGAAACATGGAAGAGCAAAGTGCTATTTGCGTGAGAAAGATTTTCGTAAAGGAAAGATCAATCCCCCCTCCACTGACTGAAGAGAAAATTAATTATTGCAGTTGGCAGAGGATAAATGATTCCAATTTACAGAGTTGTGTAATTATAGCAGCTGCAGAGACGACAACTGGATGCTAACTTTGAACCTCCACCCCAACATGACATTTCTGCTTGAGTTTAGTTCTGCCACTTGTGAGCATGTTGAAAGTTCTCTTGCTGTGTCTTCATAATTATATGTTGGTTCAAAATAATCATTGGCTTCATTGCATAGATGAAACCTTATCGTTTGGTTCGCAAAAGGTATGTTGCATCGTCTTTGAAGTGCTGAAATCCCCACAGTGGAAAATTTATTAGGAGAAAGTGATGTTATGGCAACACAATTAATTCTGCCACAACATGTAGAATTAACTACACTGTTAAGCATTAAAGATTCAAAGAAGAGTTCAAAGGAAGAAAAAAACTGTATATCAAATCATAAAGTATAACCTTTGTAAAAGGTCTAACAACACCATATTTTAAAGAGCCATCTCTGTGAAAGATCTAGGTGGAAAAAAAAAAAAAAAGGAAAATAAATGGTTAAGGAGATGGGGAAACATCTTTAGTGCTTTTGTGGGGTTTTTGTGTTCTTTCATTTTTTTTTTTTCTCATGGGAGGTTGTCAGTTATGCTTGTTTAGAGAATTCTGTTCTCTTTTTGAAGCCAAAAGGAAAGTTTTTAATCTCATCTTTAACTTTAATCCTTTAAAATATGTAAGAGATTTAGACGTGAACAGGGTAAATTTGGCAGAAGATCCTAGCTATGGAAGTAAGGTAATTTCTTTCAACTACTGATTGCCAAGGGAGTTCAAAGCCCGCCACCTAAACTATCTATCAATTCCAGCTACAAGCTGCAATCTACTGATTTTTTACATTTCTTTCTATTGATCAAAAATATTTAGAAAAGTCACCAGCTACAAATGAATGAAACAATGTGATTATTACATACAGGGATGAGGGCTCTCTAGTGCTGTTGCTTTTTCCAGAATGAATGAAGAAAGATATTTTCTCAAGCAATATGCACAATAGCATCTGTGGTAACTCTGTAGTTATTTTATGCACCAACAACAAAGAAGCTGGTCCACAAGAACAATTTCAGAAAGTCTTAGAAAATTGGCAACTGAATCACTCAATTTTTAGTACAAGGAGTCCATCTTGACTTTAACAAACTTGTTTAAGTCATCTAAAGGTCATAAACCTCACCTAGGAATGCAGTGTACTTATATTCCATTAGTGAAATATATGTATAGAAGGCACAGCATGACTTTTTTTCCCTAAAGTAGCAGTGCATACACACAGACACACACTGAAAATGCTGATTTGCCATACACTACTATTATTAGGCTACTGTGGTTGAACTGAGGTCAAACCCCATGGTGTACTGTAAGACTATGTTCTTGTTCTATTGAATACTTCCCAATGAGAGTAAAAGCCTGTTTCTGTTTGGGTGTCCCATCCCTTCAAAAAACAAACAAACAAAAAAAAAAAAAAAATGGATTCAGCAACAAATAGAAACTAAATATGACATTTATGTGGGAAATTGGCACAAAGTAACAACATACCTTGACTAAGGTTACACACAACATTGAGCCAGCCAACTGAAATCTGCTTCTTCTGGTCACAGTCAGCCTCTGGTTTTAATTACTTGGGTACAAATCTATCAGTTCAACTCAACTAGCAGATTTACCCCTTTCTCTTTTTACCACCCTTATTTATTAGGCCAATTTGCACTGTTTTCAATGTCATTGCATTAACAAAACTATAACAGAGCTGAGGCTTATTTTAGAGACCTGCTCAAATGCCTAGAAATGTCAGGTTTTGGCCCCACGCAACTATAGTAAGAAAGATGAAGCAATTATATAGTCAGATAGGCTTGGCCTGTCTACTCTTCGATGAATTCAACATTGGAATGAGTTGCCCAGGAAAGTTGTGAATGCTCCATCACTGGTGGTGTTCAAGGCCAGGCTGGACATAGCCTTGGGTGGCATGGTTTAGTGAGAGGTGCCCCTGGCCATGGCAGGGGGGTTGGAACTAGATGATCTTAAGGTCCTTTCCAACCCTAACTATTCTATGATTCTATTTAAAGAAAATGATTTTACTTTGCCTATAACTTGCTATTAGCCTTGTTATTATTGAGGGCTTTGTTCCAAGCTTTCATCCCCAGTACTGTAGCTTCTGTAGCTGGATTTTGCTCATTGTCACAATACTATGATTTGTTGCCATGGAAATTATTGCTATGTCAATAAAAAATTATGCCTTTGTCAAAAGAAACAATATAACTTAGGAAAGCACAAGTATCTAAAACTTGAAATTGACAAAGAAGCTTGCTCTGAAAACTTAGCTAACATTGAAATTGGAATCAGAAAAAGGTGTATTTACAATTTTAAGCTGCTGAAAAGTTCTTATGCGCATGAAAACCACATTGAACACACAAAAGTTTTCTGGTTATAAGCTTACTATCTCTTACGGTATTTAGTTGGAAGAGAAAAACAGACCTATACTAACTGAGCAGAATTAAGAATTTAAATAGAAAATGAAACCAGTATATTCCTGAACCAGTCAGGTTCACTTCAACTATGTATTATTAAACTAGAGAATAGTGAGACAGTCATATATATATATATACATACATATGCATATATATATATACAAAGTCAACTACATATTATTTCTATTAGAGAATAGGGAGGCAATCATAGCACACATATTAGAAGCTCGTCTTCTCATGTTTCCTATACACCTGAAAGAAGGGAGATTCCTTCAGAAGGTTCTTTCTAGGAACTGGAGAAAATGCCCCCAGCACCTAAGCTGTTCCGACCTCCTGGAAGGAGAACTGGGCTTTTTAATGATTTACTTTTTGTGTCTCCTATTTTTCCAAGTATACTCTATGAATGCTGCTGGAATGTGTTGTGGTCATATCCACAATGACAACAAAAGTAATTTTGAATACTGATACTCCTTTTCTTTTTTATCCTCTGTAATAACATGAAGATTATGTGTGTGATCTCTTAAACCTCATTTCATATGACAATTTCATTTGTGTTATTCTATATACATTTCTACTCTCTTTTTCCATGTCTGCCTAGAAGAGATCCCTTAAATGTACAATTATTTCTAATTTTTCTCCATATATTTTTCTGGATCTTTACACTATAGTTCTAATGAAATTTAGACAGAAAATTTAGAACGGCATCTCTTCAGATAGACAAAAGAATCTATAAAGTTTTTTCAATAACATGCTTCTTGTACTGTTTTCCTGCAGGGATGTTTTTCAGTTAAAACAAGTAGTCTCATATATAAGAATGTGTACCAGAGAATAAAGACTGTTAAAAGGATCTGAACCTGCCAGGTTCAAGAAGTAGTACAGTTCAGAACTTCCAGACAAGGGAAGTTTTTTCCATGAATCCATCACTTTGAAGAAAGAACATGGAGGGGTTAATTTCCCTAGTTTTCCTGCAGAGTTTTGAAATAGAGAAGATCAGGCTATTTAATTCCTTTTTTCTTCATCAGGAATGAGAAATTGATATAGTTAACATACATTAAAAATGCTTTGTCAAACTGGAAAACATGATTTCTCTTGTCCCCCCACATTATCTTGAAACATGACCTCAAGATATAATTTGTAATAGATTTCATTGAGGGAGATGTATTCCTCCTCCTTTGTTTTATTTACTTTCATTGTTTCTCATCATAAAACAAGGGAAGGAGGGGGAAAACAAGGGAAAAAACCTAATTAAACAACTAGAAAGTCAGAAAAATGTAGATTATGAAGAGTGAATACATCCTGTTTCAAACCTCAAAATAGCAACTCTCAAAGCTTTTGGATTTGTTTCATTGCTTTTGTTTTTATCATCATAATTTTCTCAATTAGACTAATTGAGCTGACCACTATTTCATTCACACAAATGTTTTCAGAAATATGAAGAACATCAAAGGCTTGTCCAAATAAATATTCATTAAGGCATTTCCACAGGATATAATCTCACAGTTGAAAGGATAACAACAGCAACGATAATAATTTATTATTAATAATAATATGAAATTATTATTATTGTTATTGTTATTGCTATTATTATTATTCATACACTGGAGGAAATTAACACCTCTACTTATGAACATTTCCAAAGATTAAAAAAAAAAAGTTGTCTTTTGTATAAGGATCCTGCATACAAGAAATGAATAAAAATAAAAGACTATAACTTTGATGACCCATATCCTGAGACAAATCACAAAATCCAAATGACAAATTCTGCATGTCAAGTGATCAATAAGGTTAAGGTTTGATGACATAAATAATTGTCTAAGTAAAATTAAAGAGTCCACTTAAGCATCATTCTTATAATAAACTATCACTGACTTCTAGAATTATCAAGCCTCTCTGGCATGGAGTTGAAGGGTAAGATGCTGAAAGACATCCAGCCAAGCAGGAATGACAGATGAGGAGGAAAAAGTCATTTGGATTTAACTAAAATGATGATAAATATCACTGAAAGCATCGGTATTGTGGAAAAGGGCGAAATAAAAAGAATCAGAGAATTATAGAATGGTTTCTGCTGAAAGGGATCTTAAAGATACCTAGTTTTAATCCCTCTGCCACTGGCAGGGACACCTTCCACTAGGCCAGGTTGCTCAGAGCCCTTATCCAGCCTGGACTTGAACACTGCCAGGGATGGGGCAGCCACAGCTTCTTTGGGCAACCTATTCCAGTGCCTCACCATCCTCACAAGGAAGGATCATAGAATAGTTAGGGTTGGAAAGGACCTTAAGGTCATCTAGTTCCAACTCCCCCGCCATGGGGAGGGACACCACACACTAAACCATGTCACCTAAGGCCTTGTCCAACCTGGCCTTGGACACAGCTAGGGATGGAGCATTAACAACTTCCTTGGGCAACCCATTCCACTGCCTCACCACCCTTACAGTAAAGAACTTCCTTACAGTAAAGAATTTTTTGCTAATATATAATACTGAAAAAGTGATTGATAAGTTAAATGGCATTCATGAACCACTGAGCGAAAGAATAAGAAAATAAGGCAACAGTCTAACATATTATCAGTTACTGGATAAACACATTTATGATTCATAATATAAAATTATCAAACATATTTATTTATTTATTTTGCAGTGAAAAGAGATCAAGATACTTAGGGCATGAGGACACTGCTCTGCCATCATAACAAAGCATGCTCTACACACTAGCAGATGAAGCCTTTAGCTGTCCTTCACAAGTCTTTTTGCAACAACTCTTCATGTGTACTACTTCTTTCACTTTTAAAAATACATACAAGTCCTAAAATAGTTCACTTACTGCAGCACTCTAGAACCTACAATCTGGAAATAAATATGAAAACTCCAAAATTTCACAATTATTTATATTTAAGGCAGCTGATGAGTTTATTTACTCAACAATGGGTATTTTTACTGATTTGATTTGGTTCATACTACTCTGCCATGTTTCTTTGTTAAGCTTACACAGTTACCTGAAGCTTTGTATTTTATGTTTCCTTTCTTTGGCCACTCTAAGTGACCATTGTTTTAATAGGAATAGATGTATAAGCACAAATCAATGCGTTTTATGTGTTCCACAATGTTTTCTCAAAAAAAAAAAAAAAAGGCCACTGATTAATCTTTTGAGTTGTTTTTTTTTTTTTCACTAATGGAAGTGGAACAGTTAGTTCAGTGGTTTTTACAGATGGCAACTTAAGGTGACCAAGAGCTTAGCCTCATTAATAATAAAATCAATACGAAAGGATTTGGACATTCATTTGGAAATGTTTAGCAATCTGCAAATCAAAGAACTTAAGAAAGCTAATGTACAACAGTATCAATATTCTCTAAAAAAAAGATTGTCTCCTCTTTGAGGAGTACGTAATGTTACACAGCTGACAATGACATCAGAGCCCAATGCAAGTTACATCTTCATTACTGACCTTATTTCTGTTTTTAACCTAAACCAGAAACAATCATACACATACTCACTTCAGTAGTCTCTCTTTCACAGAACAGCAGGAAGAAGCAAGATGTGCAATTATACAAACAAAGTTCCTTGCACATATCAGACATCTTTCAGCGATAACTTTCTCAAGAGGTTGCAATTTGCTATAGAAACATCTTAATTTTATCACAGGTATTTTAAATCATGAAAGCAAAACAAAGCACTGTATTTTCAGTTACTGTTATCTGAAACATTTTCATTTGCTGAACTGAACCACAGCATTCTATTCTGGTTTCGACAGCTATCAATCTGCACTTGTGCAGCCCCCTGCTGACATACAACTGCTGTCCCCATTCTCTTTAGTGGGGACTGCATTTCCTATTGAACAGTGGCCTGTTTTGATCACAAATTATGAGCAATCATGGGAAACTTCACAGCACTGATGGGCAAAATGTAAAATGTGGCAGCCATACGACAGCTCTCATGCAGCATTATGGCATTTTGGGCAGATGCAGAGTAGCACTTTTTTTTTCTGCTACTTTTGTTCCAGTTTAAGACAAAACCAGACTTCTACATGATGTCCCAAGGGACTGGTGTTCCACTTTTGCCTCCACTGAAAAGGGTGGAGGCAAGTACTAAAAAGAGTTTTGATATATTTCAGCCAAAAGAGCACTTTGCATCAATTACTGAAAGGGGAAAAAAAAAAACCAACTTTCAATTCAAGTGTGATTCTGCTCAAACAAAGCTTCAATGCACTGTTGCCTATTCAGTTTCCTGAAGCCTGAGTCCAGGCTGGGACTTAGTTAACACTTTTTTCATTGAAAGCTTCTTATGTTTAAGCCAAACTTTTGGGGTTTTTTTTCAGGTTTTATGACTCAGGACAATTTTCTTATACCGTCAACAAAAAAAGCTTAACTGATATTCACTTTTCTTTATTATGTTTTAGCCTTCAGAAATGTGCAAGGCATTTCATAGGAGGTATGAAGGACATCAGTGAGCTTGTGAAGGTGAACTGCAGCTACATATTTTACAAGGTCAATTAAAGAGATACACATTTCAAATGTAATTTTATATCTTCATTTGATTACAAATATAATGATGTGCTCAAGAAATTTTAATATCAATATAATAAAGTACTATTTTTTCATTCCATTTCATTTCATTCCTTATCAGAGAAAGCTAAATGCAGCCAAAATAATAGCAATAGATTCATACTAAGGTAGTTAAAGATGAAACTGAAGAGAACTTCCACATTCTGTAAAGAATTGGATAGTATGTAAGATATATTAAGGGAATCCAGTTTCTTCTTCCTCTGCTTTTCAAAGAACAGGCATCTTGGTCCCTTTCTGGCTTTCCCAGCATGGGTACCTTGCAGAAGACAGGATCCTACCACTGTTCTCTTGGCAAAGCAAGTGGAACATGGTACTGCTGGCATTCAGCTTTTGATTAGCAAACTTGTGATCAGCATGTTCCCTTGGGAAATGGAAGAGCCTGAGGGTGAGAGGACTTGAATTTTAGGCATTCTCTCAAGCAGTTTAATGCAAAATGCCAGTGCATCCAGCCTGATTATAACATGCCTGATGGAACTTCTCTCCTTGGTAACTAAGTGAAGAAAGAAGCAGTTTCTGCATCACAAATTGACTTAGTTTAAGGAATATGCACTGACCTCATCAAAACATCCCTAGTTCTCAGCAAAAGTGTTAGACGAATACTTGTGCAGTTGGGGCACTAGAACAACTGCAGGGGGTACCTTATGAGTTTAGCCAGCTGCAGTCCTAGCCAACAGCTGAACAGGGACTTTCTGAAACACAGTTTGCAATTTCAAATAGCCATGTCTTATTCCTGCACCTAAAATTAATTACTGAATCTGGCCTGAAATGTGCTTGTACTAAAGTCTTTGAGGGATATTCAGGTACCAGGCTAGGCAATAGCAGATCTCAGACCTCAATTATTCACAATACAGATGTTATGTCCTGTAGGAATGTTGGATAACACTGCTCCCACCAAATTCTGCAGCAAAATTCTCCATTGCTTCTAACATGAGCAGAAGCAGGTACCTACTGTTTATTATTGTCTCTAAGTGCTGCCCTTGAGTTGTAATTTATGGGAAGAGGATATCACTCCAGAAACATAAACATGTGACAAATCTGTCTAAACATCTCCAGCCTTGATGTTATTATTTTCTATCACCAAACTCACCCTTGAAGTAATCTATTTTCATGCCCTTCTACAGCTTTCCACCAATTCTTTATCCATTGCTGCACAACAAACAGCCTTAAACTTTAATGGGTTGCATGACTTATTTCCTACCTATTCACTGAATTTCATTTCCAAAGTTGCCACATGCTTCATACTTTTTTAACACAAAGATGCTTAGAGTTGTGATTGTGCCTGGAAGGTTGGAAAATATCTACCCTTACACTGTATTATATGCAAATGAGGACCTAATACTATTTAAGTAACAGCTAAAAACCCCAACCTTCAAATACAAAGCCAGCTATTAAAACATTGCTGGAGGCAATGTTCAAGGTTTATACTAGTTTTGCCCAAGATACAGGTATGGGAGAGAAGGTTGTGTCATTTGAATGACTACACTGTATTCCTCTATTTTTTAATTATCACAGATTTAATCAACTTGTTCTGTTTGTATAATTTGCAATAACTTACAATAACCTTTCCTCTTTTCTCAGGGAGGAGGAGGAGATGAATTTATATAACATAGTAAGTTTAAAAAATATGAGCTACATGGAAGACAGAACAGCAAATAAGATACTGTGATTAATTTCATAGACTTCCAGTAGGAAGTATTTAGTTTATCAGCACATAGTAAATGAATATTAAAATATGCATACCCCAAGGCTACAAGTGAAAGTAGATAACAGCTGTTGGTCTAAAATGTGGTTTCATAATGCAGAGATTGGAATAAGCTTGTAATTATGAATTAAAGCTAGAAGAGTCAAAAAAAAAAAGTAAATTACAAACACATTATGAAGATACTCTTTAGCCCATACCATTTAAAATCAGATCTCTTCATTACAAAAATGGAGGGGAAAAGAAGGGTTTGCTCCATCGGCTTCAGACAAAAAACGCTTAAGTAAAATCAACAAAACCCAGCTGCTTCTTTTAGTGCATCTTTTCAAAAATAAAGGTAAGTGTTTCAATTCCAGACCAACAGAATTCCACAGCAGGAAATCGAAAAAAAAAAAAACCAAAACAAAACAAAAAAAAAAAAACCACAACACTGAATAACAAAATAACAAGAGATTCAGCTTTGCATAGGAAGTAAGTATACTACCCTCACACATGATATCACAGAGCTCAAAAAGCAGGAAAAAAAAAATCAGAGTTAAATAATCTGTTTCATTGCATTAAGTATACTGTTGGCCAGTCTGTTGTTCCTTTTACTCAGTTTGTTTGTCATTATGCACAAAAAATGTAAAATAATCTGAAAGAATTATGGTATTGAAAAAAATGTTTATTCACCCAATTTTTTCTTCACGTACATAGTGCAGCTCCTGCTCTTAGTTTATGCCTCAACATTTTAAATATCCTACCCTATAGGAAGTCATTAACAGTGCATTGAGAAAAGAAAGAGGAGAGCATTTGCAAACACAAAGTCTAAGCTAAACCAGCCTAAGAAGATTCTTTTTTCTCCTACCAGGCTGAAGGTCTTCCATATATACAGATAAAAAAACAACCAACCAAATAAATTAAAAATCCAGTGCACAAACTATGAAGCTAATTTCCCTGCACACATGATGAAGAAACATAAACTCCCCTAGAAGATAATTCTGACCAACCTGGTTCTTCTAAATCACCTGATGGCTTTTCTTTCTCTGTTGTCTAAATTTGACACAGGCATATGACCAAACCAAAGCATGAACATTCTCCTATGACATGACACAGCACTATATACTTACATGGTGCATAGGAATCCTTGTCACAGCCTTGTACCAGCTCTGCCTTCAGAGGACCATGGACCTGGAGTAAGAAAATGGATCCTCTTCAAATGCATGTGCAATCACAAAATTATGGAGTGACTATGTCCAAGCAACTGCGGCAACTGCATGTAATCTAGTCTACTTGTCAGCCTCTTTGCTTGACTATCATAATCACACCTATGACTGTAACACTGTCACGTGTTATACATAAGATGGGCACAGACAAGGGATTATGAGGAACCAATATGATCCCAAGAATGATATTTAAAATAGTAAAAAAACCAGTATTTATTTCATATTAACTTTTGCAAGTTAACAGACTTGAAACTTGACTTCTGATAACCTCTATTTAATTTTAAATAATATTTTAATTTTAAAATCACAAGTAATTGAAAGAACTACATTTAAAGGGTAACACAATATTTGTCCTATATGTGAAATCACATTTTTACCGAACAGGTATGCCCTCTCACCAAAAAATGCTTCTCACTTTAATCTGGCTAGGCTTTTTGTTCAGCTAGGGAGACACTCTTCCTTTTTAAAGTCTACATAGGTAAGATCTAATGGTGTCTTCCTCTTTCAATTTTGTTTGTTTGTTTGTTTGTTTTCTCTGCTCCACCTCACCACAATTATATCTTCTAAGATTAAAACTACATGAATTCACAGTAACATGTGTTTCCTCCCTAAATGTCAGTGACTTTCAAGAGACTCAGATACCCACTGCCTAGTTCATTTGCTAAACGAAAGAAAACGTGAGTCTTCAGGAAATTCATGAGCTTTAAAGAACTATTTTAAGATGTTTAAGTTGTTCTGTCTTACATGATTTTATTTCAAGAGTCACTATGTTGCTCTTATGAGTAACCACATCCTAGCTTTGTTTCCTGCCATCACAAAACCAAAGCTGTATCAGGAAATACCACTTAGGAGAATCACAGGAGTTTTTAATCTTTGTCCTGTTACATTTGTTTTTTTATGATTTCCAATAAGTATCTAATTTGTAAAGGTCTCTTAAATTCATCTTCTCCTTCAGAGAAGAATTTTAGTGAGAATGAATTTTTAAACCATCACTGATTATGACATACCTAGTGTAAATGAATGAATTTTATATGAAGCAGACACTGTGCAGCCACTTGATACATATTGATAAGCAAAATCAATTAGCCACTTGTTCTTGAGGACAAGAATGTTTATTCCATTGGATTGTTCTTTCTAAAAGATTAAGTTTTCTACAAAGAAAAAGAATACAGTGACAGGAATTAAATTACAGAAATTTAGTAAATCTTTGCAAGTATTTTACAAAATACCATTCTTTACTTAATAAAGGGCAAGCAACATATTTTATGATTTCCCATTCATTCAACAAAGCTATGGTGTTTGTAATTGTGTATATAAAGCCATCAGTCTTGCAAAGCCGTCTTTAGCTGAGCAAGCCCCAAAGCACCCCGTCCATTCTGCTCAGATCTGATCAGCATCTTTATAGTTTATCAGCCTTGGGGTCCAATTTTGTTTTGGATGCTTTTATAAATGAGCACAATCACTGGTGAATCTGTTCTTCCAGATTGCAAAGAGAAAAATCGAGAGAAGAACTTTAGTAGATTACTGTGTCACTGAGGATAAAGTACAAGTGCAAATGCACCTAAAGTAGTCTCAGAGATTATTTCATTGGGTGTACATTTTCAGTTTTATTTCAGTAAAATTAGATGATTGTCTTAGTTATTATTGTTTTTGAAGCTATATTCTGTCCCCAGGCAAGGTGCATGATCAATGCACTATCTAGCAAAATCAATTTGTTGCAAAGTACTATTTATTTAAAAAAGGGAAAGAGGGGGAGAGGAGAGTAATGCATAGCAAATGTGAAAATGATTATAAGACTTTCTTCTAGTAAAGCTAAATTTTATCATTGAAGCACGGAAGTTAGGAAAGAATATTACTGATTTCACAAACCCTGTACAAAACTACTTCTATATACATATTTAAACTTTAAGGTAGATAGTGAAAAGCTAGCAGCACATTTTGCAGCTCCTTTTATTTTTCCTATGAGAGATAAGTTTCCAGCAATAAAAAAATGGGACCTACAGTCCTCCTCTGCTATACTGATCACCCGTACAAGTAGTTTCATTTTTTCATAAACAGGACACAGGAAAGAATACATCTAATATAAAAAGAGGGTTTGGTTTCTTTTCTGTAGGGATAAAAAAAATAAATCTGTACTTGCTCTGCTTTGTTATTCAAGAGATCATCAATATCACTGAATATCTGATGGGTTAAGGGGGATGCGATTTTCTCAAATAGGAGGAAGGCTGCAGTTTCATGACAGATAGGGTCAATTTTGTTTTCAGAAGTTGTTGATGTTCTTCTGTTATCTCTGTCATGGCCACCATATTAGAAGCTTAGTGGGAATCCATTATCTGCAATCTCAGTCAAAACATTTGCTGCTCAGAATAGTTACAGGCAACATAAATTTACAGTCAGTTGGAAACTGAGGATTTCCAATATTTAATGGGAAAGATACTCCAGCAAAAATGGTTAATTAGAACTACTCAGTTACTATGACCTCTGTATTCAGGATCATTATTAGGGGGACTACAAAAGATTACAGAAATACATGAAATTATGATGCTGAATGATGAAAAGAAATGCATTCTCTTAATTATATTATGAATCTGAACTCTACGAATCTGAACTCTAAGACCCATTTTGATCACCATCTGTAACTAGAGTATGTGCTGTACAGAGACATCTGTAACTTATATA
The DNA here is from genome assembly GCA_032466535.1 of Forpus xanthops. Classification (NCBI taxonomy): domain Eukaryota; kingdom Metazoa; phylum Chordata; class Aves; order Psittaciformes; family Psittacidae; genus Forpus; species Forpus xanthops. The sequence goes on from JASSUY010044976.1 coordinate 14,393, forward strand.
TACAGGTGTGAACATAACCATTTAATCTTATGACTTGAGCAATGACATAGCAAAGATCAGAGGAAAGGAAACAATTATCTGAATATGATAGTGATTCCATCTCACAAAAAACATCACCCTCAGTACTGCATTTTGAGGTGAACACTTTCTCCTCTAGATTAGTAGAAAACGGGTTATTTGGAATGCAGCAACAACCTCTAATGGCACCACTTCAGTTATTGTTGCTGTCCACTTTATTAACCTACCCTTTAAATGGGGAAAAAAAAAAAAAAAAAAATGAGAAGGAAGACCCATGCTCTTGTACAACAGTACGATCAGTTAATTTACTTGACATTTGCCAGATAATGCATGTTTACAAGCAGCATTGCCACACAACCATGTTTTCTGGTTTTACATTATTAAATGATAGGTAATATTGCTGAAGGAGGTCCTCTTGAGGCCATAACAATGTGAGATTTGAATGAGCCATTTTTAAAAGGTAAGACCATACATATTACTCAGAGCTACTTAAGGAAGCAACTGTGTGGTCAGACCAGCTGCAGGAGAGAGACTTGGCAACTGTGTTAAAGCAGTCTCATACGAATCAAGAAAACACTGACTTTAGCTCCATGGGTAACTGAAGGTTAAGACAGCTAGCTACCAATATCCATGTCAAACCTACATGCCTCCATTGATTCTTCCTTCAGACCTCTCCAACACTGACCAGAAATAGATGAAGTCTTGTCTGAGTTAGTGAGTCAATACCACAGTAAAGGCAACTCAAGGACCGTGTATAGACCCCATGTAAAGATATTTTTTCTGGCCTGCTTGCTCTTTTACACAATCTTGTATTCCTGATAAGTGTTATTACATTTTAATCTGCTCTTTTTGAAAGAGGGAAGAATTACACATAATCACTGCAGTCATAAATCAGAACTTGATTTCCACTGAATTTCCAAATTCAACCCCTTCCTTTCCCCACCCAAATATTTGAGTTTCAGTCCTTCAAATTGTAAATTACTTCATATATACATGTAGGTATAGGCACCAAAGATATACATAAACACTTACATACTTATCCAGACATTGCCACAAACATACACATACCCACAGATAGAGGCATCTTAAGATTTCTCTTCTTCTTAATTAAGTAAACCCTTATTCAAGAGAAAACCTGCATGATGTTATTGAGGTGCAAACAACCAGACCACGTCAAAGGCAACCTACTCTTCCTCTATGTAATATTCCAAATTCCTTTATCAAACTCTAGTTAAGCACATGTTTACCTATCACAGGAAGAACTTTCCATCCAAAAAAAAAAAAAACAAAAACATAACAAGGGTTCAGATAGACAGTGAAAATCAAAATATTAAGAAATATATCACAAAGATAAACACATGCCAAGCAACCTAGAAAAGATGTATAAGTCTGCAAATAAATAGCTTGGCAAATTAGTTGACTAAAAAGAAAAATCCTCCACAGACAGATCATGTCCAAACGGCACTTAGAAGTTTCCACCATTTTCTTATGGAATGTGTGGTAGGTCACTGTTGAAATACTGGACCAGGTATTATCACTGGTGAGATGCAGCATGGAGAAGCCTTGTGGTTCTGACACTGAGGCTAAACTGCAGACAAATACATTCCATTCACTGAGATGTTGCTTCAGAGAACATCTGTAACAGATTTGAGGACCCTCAAAGACTGGGAAACGCAAGCTTCCAGAGAAAAGACCCATCTGCATATGGCACACTGCTGTACATAAATAAGGAGAGAATTAATAGCTCACAATCTGCTGTAGATGACAGTTGCAACCCGACCTGACAGTTCTGGGTCAAGGTCATAGAAATCAAAATGTAAATTAACACACAGTGAATGATAAGGGGGAAAAAGTACTACACAGGAATTATTAGACAAAGAGATTATGACACAGGAGTCAAATTCTATTAGAACACCCACAAGTCCTGAGAGCATGTAATACAGGTGTTTTGCTAGAGAAGACACAGAGCTAAAGCATAAGAGATTTCAGTACAAATACTGTCTCTCATTTCAATCCACACGTCACCTTTACCATTAGGTTCCACTGTAAGTTTTGTGTTTAAGTAGACTCCCAATATTGAAGCTGAAGACACAATCAAAGCAGACAGCATTTTTATGAGTTTTATGTGCATTCAATGGAAAATTGTAATATTCATGTATTACTTATGCCTACTATCAAAGTGGAATTAAACTTAAGCATATTTTCAGGATTAAAAATGGAAGGCTCAGCTTTGCCAAGTCTCAGATTTATCTCACATATTACACCACCTTTTTTTTTTGTTTGTTTTTCTTTTTATGCCTTCAGCAGCTATACTGTATAGATTGCATTAGAAACTGATTCCAACTAAAGAACAAAACTCATAGCCACACATATATATACAATTTCTGTTGAGGAAATCAGGAGCAATGTGATTGGAAGTTTATGCTATCAGCTCAAAAAAAAAAAAAAAATTAGTTGTTAGTAAGATGTAAATATTTTCAACAGTTTTACTGTCAGTTTGTTAATGTCTTCATCGATACCAAAGGTAATTTTGAGAAAAAGAAAAGAAAATTCAGTAGCAGCTAAAACAGGAAAGCAATCATAATGAGATTGTTTAGCTCTGCACACAAAGGATCCAGAAAACTGAAGTGGTTGAATCAGGGCATAAAACCTCCTTATGTGGGTCAGATCACAAACAGTTGGTTATGATTTTGCAACTGAAACTTCTTCAAAATTTTATATTCAACCCTCAATTCCATGTATTATGGGCTATATAGACAGTAAGACTTTTGCATGCATGTGTAAGTACATACAGAGCTCATAGCAGATTAGGACAAGGAAAAGGTAATAGAGCAAAAAGGGGTTTTTTTGCATCTTCTTGCTCTTAGCACTGCATTTCAGGTAATAAGATATACTATACCTAAATTAGTACTTAAGGCTTAAGATGCTTCTGGTTTGTCCAAGACCCAAACCGAACCTCTAACAATCCCAACTCCTCAGGAATGCTGCAGAGAGAGAGAAACCTCTGCAAATACTTTACAATGGATGAGGATTGCCTTTCCCACAATCTTTTCAAGGCAGTCAATGTATTATTATTAAACTATTCATGTTTTTTATGTTACTAAAAAAATTCATACTGAAGGACTTCACACATAACATACTTCTAGAATTGTTAGTGTTGGAAAGGAACTTAAGGTCATCTAGTTCCAAACACCCTGCCATGGACAGGGACACCTCACACTAAACCATGCCACCCAAGGCTATGTCGAACCAGGCCTTGAACACTGCCAGTGATGGAACATTCACAACTTCCCTGGGCAACCCATTCCAGTGCCTCACCACCCTGACAGTAAAGAATTTCTTCCTCAGATCCAATCTAAACTTCCTTTGATTACGTTTAAACCCATTACCCCTTGTCCTCTCACTACAGTTCCTCATGAAGAGTGCCTCCCCAGCATCCCTATAGGAGCCCCTTCAGATATTGGAAGGCTGCTATGCGGTCTCCACACAGCCTTCTCTTCTCCAGGCTGAACAGTCCCAACTTTCTCATCCTATCTTCATATGGGAGGTTCTCCTGTCCCCTGATCATCCTCATGGTCCTCCTCTGCACTTGTTCCAGCTGTTCCATGTCTTTTTTATCTTGAGGACACCAGAACTGTACACAATAATCCAAGTGAGGTCTCATGAGAGCAGAGTAAGGGGCAGGAACACCTTGTTCAACCTGCTGGTCACACTCCTTTTGATGAAGCCCAGGATACAGTTGGCTTTCTGGGCTGAAAGCACACACTGAAGCGAGATCATGTTCATTTTCTCGTCAAGCAACACCCCAAGTCTTTCTCCTCAGGGCTCCTCTGAATCTCTCCCCTGCCCAACCTGTAGCTGTGCCTGGGAAATGTTGGAACAAGACCAGAAGAGGGCCACGATGATAATCAGGGGATTGGAGAACTTCACATATGAAGATAGGATGAGAAAGCTGGGGCTGTTCAGCGTGGAGAAGACTGCATGGAGACCACATAGCAGCCTTCCAATATCTGAAGGGGGCCACTGAGATGCTGGGGAGCGTCTCTTCATGAGGGACTGTAGTGAGAGGACAAGGGGTAACGGGTGCAAACTTAACCAGGGAAAGTTTAGATTGGCTCTGAGGAAGAAATTCTTTACTGCAAGGGTGGTGAGGCACTGTAATGGGTGGCCCAGGGCAGCTGTGAATGCTCCATTGCTGGCAGTGTTCAAGGCCAGGTTGGACATAGCCTTGAGTGGCACGGTTTAGTGTGAGGTGTCCCTGCTCATGGCAGGGGGGTTGGAACTAGATGATCTTAAGGTCCTTTCCAACCCTAACTATTCTATGATTCTACGACTTGTGCATATTCAGATTCTTAAGATGGTCTTGAACCAGATCCTCCCCTACACTGGGCCCAAGGGTCTACATTTTTATAGTCCCTGCATCTGCCTTCCAAGACTTGGGTGATGTGGTCAGAGCATTTGCTAGTGAAGACTGAGGCAAAAAAGTCATTAAGAACCTCAGCCTTCTCCAAATGCAGGGTAGCCAGTTCTCCTAATAGCTTCCGGAGTGGGTTCACGTTGTCCCTAGTCTGTCTTTTATTCACTACATACCTATAGAATCCCCTGCTCTTATCTTTAACATCCCTAGCCAAGTTTAATTCTAACTGGGCCTTAGCTTTCCTAACCTGGTCCCTAGCTTTCTGAACAACATCCCCGTATCCTTCCCAGGCTGTCTGTCCTTGTTTCCACTTTCTATAAGCCTCTTTATTCCTTCAAAGTTTCCTCAGCAGCTCCTTAGCCATTCAACTAGGTCTCCAGGCCCTCCTGCTGTTCTTCCTTCTAGTTGGGGTGCAACACTCCTGAGCTTGCAGCAGGTGATCCTTGAATATCAAACAACAGTCTTGCACCCCCCTGCCCTCTTGGACTATATCTCATGAGCCTTACTAAGCAGGTTCCTGAAGAGGCCAAAGTATGCTCTCTTGAAGTTCAGGGTAGTGAGCTTGCTGCATGCTCATCTCACACATACTCACATAAAGTTAAAAACGTGAGGCAACTATAAAATGCAGATACACCTGCAAAACACACACCTAGTTATAAACATTAAAAAAAGAAAAAAACACAAACAAAACCATCCACTAGTAATATAGAACAAACCACACAGACCACGTGAAATTCCTATGCCAAGTGGCTACTAGTTGGGATAACACAGATAACTCTAGCCATGGAGACAACGAAACAAGAGCTCCTACATTACACCTGAAAGTTAGGACCCTCCAGCCAATTGCAAAGATACTACTTAAGTCATTCTTGAATCCTACCCTGTAGACAGACACCACCTGTAACAACTCCTTTCGCTCTCTGCTCTTTTATGGTGAAGAAAACAGAAAGATAATGAGTCTGCCAGATATGTTTTTTTAATCTTACATTCAATCATCATGCTTTCCCCATAACTGATGAATACAAAACACAGATGAAAGAGACTGCATAAAATGCAGAATAATATAGCAATTATAACTATTTGAGATACCCTTTTGAAAGCTTAAAATGTGATCTCAGATGTGTATAAAGAAAGCTTTGTATTGATTAGCTCCCAGTAATACAAACGAAGTATCTGTTAGATACGTTTCCAGAAACACTGATATCTCCCATACTTCATGAAGTGTCATTCACTCATCTATATGCACATGCTTTTAAATTAACTGCCTAGGCATGAATTGTTAAATTCTAAAATTGTTTCCTAGCATGGATAGTTGAAACTCTCATTAGCTGCTACCAGAACCAATTCTTCTCAGTGAAAAGAAAGAAGAATAAAAGCCTTTAGCCTGAAGCACAAGATCAGGGACAAGGAAATACTGAAACCTCTATTGTAAATATTTTTGAATAATAAGTCTGGCCTATAACATACTTCAGCTTACTGTAGACAAGTGGAAGAAAATACCATAGCACTCAATATTGCAACCAAGAATTGCAAACGCTTACCCTCATGTTCCTTTACTCCATACTTATAAGGCTGCAGCACGTTTATCTTCACTAACAGGAGTGTGCATTTAAGTCAGTGGTACTACTCATACTGCATATGCATTCAACATGCCAAACATCAACTAACTGGTATTTTCTCAAGGTATGCAGCAACTCCTATTCTTATCACCTACCAGGCAGTTTAAGCATAATGTTTCAACTGCTGAAGCAACAGTTTAATTGCTTTCTAGCAAGAAACTTTAAGCTTTTTTCTTTTTTTTTTTTTTAAGCAAAATTAATTTTGATTTGTTTTAATACAGTGAAGACTGGCAGGATGAGGACTGGCAGCACAATGAGGACTGTGGCAGCACAAGGATCCAGCGCATCCAGTGCTGGATGTTTCTTAGTTTTGGAAGGAATTCTGCCCTTTCTTTTACTTTTGGTGCTGTCTTTGTTTGTAATGATGTTCTACTGCAACTCTAAATCCATATATTGAATATAAGACTAAATTATGTTTATGGAATAATGCTTGATAAGCCTTTCATGAAGTACAGTTATGACAGCACAAGGGGCTTTGTGAAGCCAGTAGCCTTTCACACAATCCCTCCCTTAGCTAAAACTGTTGCACCATTACAAGCAGAACAAATGCAGGTACAAAAGTCTGAATTGTCAATACTCTACTTTTAGACCTCAGTTCTGAACATCGTAATGGATTATGAAGCTCTCTTATGCAGCCAAATAAGCAAATAATTATTCAGGGAGATAGACAATCATTATCAATGATATTTCCTCACCTCCTAAAGTAAAAGTAGTTTCTAGCAGATATTTATCCCTTTTGACATTCCCTGTTTATCATTCACTAGGAGGAGGGAAGCTAAAAAAAAAAAATCAAAAAAAAAAAAAAAAGAGGGAAAAAGACAAACAAGGGAGAGAAGGGAGAGGAGGAATCAAACAAAGGGGAAGAGAAAGTTTGCCTAAGCAAGACTACATCAGGGCAAAAAAAAATAAGCACAGCTGAAATTCTACACCTCAATTACCATACACTATTAAGCTGAAGAAAAGCTTCAAAGAAATGCAGAAACATTTTGGCAGTCAGTCAAAAATATCTAACATTTACAAGAGCCAGCTGAAACTTGCTAGGGTATGTTTTGTCCCTTTTCAAGACACTTTACCCCTCAGTACTCACACTGACTGATTTATCCCCAACATCATTGCCATGCTTCCTCTTTTACAGGCAGAAAGGAAACAACCTGATGTACCAGCTTACACAGTATCCAGAGCTAGAAGACAGGAAGTGAAACTTCGTCAGTGTTCCGTTTTAATCTGATGCAGTCATGCTATCCAAATAGGAAGAAATTTGCCATAGATTAGCTATTTTTCTTCTGCATTAACAGAAAAAAATAATTGCATTTTGAAGTCATTCACACTATTGTTTTTGTTTTTTTCCAGCTTGGAGACTTGTCTCAAAATATTACACTCCAACTAATGCATATCATGTCAATCCTATAAAGCACTGGGAGGAAGAGAGGACTGAACAGCCCCTCCTTACTGGTGCTTAGGCTATTATGAAAACCCATAGGGGGTTCAGAGAGAAAGCCCAAATGGCTGCTGGAGAAAGGCTATTTTGAACTTACGTAGCTGTGACAACAGAAGACAAGATGCTGTGGGGATTCACCGATTACAGACAAAAGCTGAGTAAATGCTGCCAGAAGTATCTCTTCTGGTACCTAGAAAGCTGTTTCTAAAAGACATTGCCTTGTCTTCAATATCATACCAGGCAGCAAGAATTCTCGAAGAGCATACTTTGAGCTTCCTCTAAATAGATACTGAGGCACATCCTGAAGAAAATGAATTTCCATTTGGAATCCGCCTAGACCACTGTTATTAAACTCTACCGAAAAAAAAAAAACACCAGTAAAATCATTTCAGCTATGTGATGAACAGTGTTTCCAAGAAGTTAGTCATGCAAGATAGGAACTAGGACACAGGAACTGTTCATCTGAGCCTATAACTAGTCCAACACAGGTCAAAGTGTGAGAAACAGCAAACCTAGACTAACACTTTTTCCAGCATACCAGTACACCTTATTCTGCAGTCTTACAAACTTCCCTGAGCTTGAAGATAAATCACCTTCATGCTATGAAGTAGCTCCTATCTATGTCAGGAATGTACCAGGCATAGAAGGCTCCTTAGATCCCTGATGATCTTAACTGGGTTAGCATTTCCTGCATAGATGCACTGCTGAGGTCAATAAAAGCACCTCAGCAGATTACAGTGCAAGCACAGTAGTCTACTTGCACGATACCAACCATAGAATTGGGACCATGGTTTCCTCCTTTGTTTAACCTAAGATTTTTATTCCCACTATTAACAGAAGATGCCATGGATTCAGCTCTCAACTGTGTTATAATTTTGTCAAGAGACAGCTTTGTTGTGAACAGATTCCCTAATATAGTTAGCAATGCATGGGTCCTACACACTTCATCTGGCAGCGCAGAATCAGAGGTCGCATACACACACAGACCCTACAATTTGTTCTGAAACCTTGGCAGTTTATGTACACATGTACTACAACTACAACAAGCTGTTCACTGTCAGTAAAGGGGCAGCACAGTCGGTAGCCATATATGTGGTCATCATGAAGTAAAACATAACCTTTTTAACTCTAAAAAAGAAAATGCATCCAAACACCATTTCCCAACTTAGCAGATAATTTTAGAAACAAGAAAATATTCCCAGCATAGATATTTGCTTTAGCACTGCTCCTGTATAACTAAGGAACAATTTTGGTTCATAAAGAATGATTAAAGCACCAATTATTTTGACTAAACGTGTATTTGAAACCCTCAGGCTGCCATGGACTTTAAAGCCATTAATTCATTATTTAGCTGTCAGTGTGGAAAAATGTCACAAGCTTAAAGGTTTAACAAATAGTTTGCAATATTAAAGCAAATGGTCACATTTGAAATTTCAAACTGTTACACGATCTTATTTATTAGACAGTGTAGATTACCTTTTGCACACACATTGCTTGCAATGTATTCTAGAACAATTTTGTGTTGAACAGAATCTAATCATATTTTAAGTTTAAATTTAAATAAGGAGAGAAAAGACCCCCTCAAGAGCTTCTGGGAAATCATTTACAAAAATCTTTGAGGCTCAGGTGAAACAGGTTGTGCTGTGGGATTTGAAAGATCTGTGGAAGTGTAAGCTATAAAATCACTTCATCTTGGATGCTTAGAAAGGTGGTTTGGGAAAGAAACTCCACTTTTTCAATGCCTCAGTGATATATGGCACTGACACTAATGGCTATAAAACCTTATTAGGGAGTGCTGTGAAACTCAAATATATGAGATTCTTATGTGGAAAGATTTGAGTATTCACATTACAGTGGAAAAGAGGACATATCCACACTCGTCTCTGGAAAGTGGATTGATTCTGGCAATCTATTCAGGTATATACAAATATCTTAGCTCTCCAGGACTGAGACAGAGACAAGCAAATGGCACAGCACTCACTCCTGAAGCACTGACAAGACTTTCTGACGATTTGATGACACAAAACTCAACTTTCACTGAATCTCAGTTGTGTGGCCTTTAAAATAAAAGGATGCTACAAACTGAAGTTTGGGTACTGCGAACTCCAGCAATGAAGCAAGAGCAGTGAATCATTTACAGGTCACGTTAATTTTAGAATTAAGCTTCTTATTGAACATGTAAAGCTAGGAGCTGCTCTGATATGCTGTAGCCTTACAACCTTGCATCAGAGCTGTGAGGACCCTCATTCGTGTTTCCTACACTGAGGACTGAGAACTGAATGGAAGCTCAAGGCTTTGCTCTCAGTGCTCTCCTGAGCTATGTGGCAGGTATGCCTGAGCTTAGCCTTGCACTTTGCTGTCCCAGCCTGCTGACTTGATTTCCCAGGTTGGCCTCACTCAGAGCTAATCACTAGGACAAGTCAAGCAATCACTGCACTATTAGATGATCCCAGTTGCCATCAGCAGTCCTCCACTGCTCTACTTACTCAAGTACTGTGGGACTGCATCACTGGACTGAGAGGGTACTGCTGTGGCTGCCTTGCCGTGACCCTCGGCTCCTGGTTCAGCTACAGCATGGAGCAGCCTGCCCTAGCTCTAGCCAGCACCTGCCTCAAGAGTAGAGAATCAGACCTGCAGTAAGAGCCAGGCAACTGTTTCCCATGGAAAGGCATACACCTTGCAGCAAAGATGTCCATTCTTCTCCGAATAAAAGAATATCCAGAAAGATCAGAGGGAAAACAAAACTGGATTTTCCCCCTAATGAGGAAAGCAAGAGCCACAGCCTGCAAGCCAGAAGGGGGAGCACTGAAAGTAAAAGGAGGCTAAACTCTGAAAGGCTCACAGGAACTATGTGTTTGAATTACGTCAAAATAGATTCCAGAAAAAAGAATGGGAACAATCAACAAAGAGAATTAGAATCACACTGTGAGCCACATTTAGGGACTATGCTCCGAAAAAGGCTAACTGGCAAGAAAGTATATTCATAAATCCTAGATGGCTTTAGGTACTGGATTTTCTAAGTAAAATTCCCAGTCATTTAGTTACCAGATCACATAGGAGAACCAGGAATCTGAATTACAGATATATGTCATATAGACAGTATATACAAATCTCACATAATAATTTTCCAATCCAACAGATACGTTTGTTAAAGGACCCTTTGACTCTTTCATCTCTCAAACAACAACAGTTCTCATTCAGTTTGTTGCCACTAGCATTTACAGTATCTCATATGCAGATCTGTCATTCTAGATTCTAAGTTTACTGCTACGGTCAGCACAGGTTTTTCTGAATGGCAGGGACCATTCAGTTCCAGTAACCTGTGCAGGAAAAACACTGAAGCTAAGAATATCAGCATTACAAGCTGCCCTCTCCAATGAATCAAGAAAAGAGCACTTTCTCTCCACATGAAAGCTAAGAGGCTCCAGAGGTCTTGGAAGAAATCCTGAAACTGCTTACACTGTTCTTGCAGAAGGTATATATATACCCTCCAATTACCTATAAACTGTTAATGCATTGTGCAAAGTACAGAGAAAAGCAAATACACCTTGAACAACAGGCCAGCAGTACAGGAAAGTGGGGTTAGATTTCATTCATTCCAAGTATCGAAAAAAGATTCTACTCAGCTATCTGCAACACATAGAGGATGGACGCTTCTGCTCATTTCAATGAACAAGTGAGTATTCTGCCTTTAACTGGGCTGCACATAACACAGTCATTTTAAAGCGTGGAGATATCCTCACATAAAGTTACCTAATCTGCTTTTTTTTATTCATCGCAATGAATGCTTCTAATAAATTCTTTAGTCTGGAATACTCTTAGCAGCAAAAGGAACTGTGTGTTATTGCTGAGGTTCCCAGCCACTGTAAAATCACTTTTTAACTTCAGGTTAAAAAATTAATTTTCAGTGGAATTAGATACTATGTGCATCTTAGGAAATCAGAGACAAAGAAAAAAACATTTCTAATATCATCTCCAAAGCAAAGAAAATGCTGTGAGCAACACTGTGTTAAAAATTTAAGTTCTGAAAAAAACAAAAGCCTTAAAAATGCAAGATGTTACTAATATCAATTGGAGAAACAATTTTAAAATATTTAACAGGTTCTTGCTTTGCCATTTAGACAGAGAAAAAAAAGAGAGTAAACTTCTGGCAATTATACTACATACCACAGACTTGTGGTTACAGAAAATAATTGAATATATAATCGTGTATACGGATTTGTCATTGTTCATTAATATGGTGAAAATAATAACTAAAAGACATTGTCTATATACTTAAAGAGATAGGTCTGAGGTTATTTTTTGCTGTTTCACAGTATAAGCATATGAATGAAACCTTGGTCCCACTGCAGTCAGTGGTAAAACAGCATTGCTTTCAATGAAACCAGACTTGAATATTTATGTATGTACACCCATATAGTAAATATCTCTTATTTAACTATGCTGAATCTCCACACAGTAAGTTGAAGGCTGAGAGAATCTTAGGCTCCTGGGCCTCTGAATATGCATATTAAATCAGTTTTTGCAAAGATATATCCAAAATCACATCATTTCTACAGATTCCTTTGGATTCATAGTTCTGTATCAATCCTAGTGTACACACTAGTTATAGCCTGAAGGTACAGTAAACTATGCAAGTTAGAAAGAGTGGGCTTGAATTTTTGTTTCAAACAAGCCTTTAGTTTATAATAGCAGAAATACATACGAACAAAGAACAGTACAGTACAAGTTTATACAAGAGAAATAGCTCCTTTAACTGAATTTAATCATTGCCCTGTAAAGATGGCAAGAAAAAAAAAATTAAAACAAATCAATTTCTTTTGGACCCTGTTCAAAAATTAACTAGAAGTCCCAACATCAGTGGGCCTTGGTTCAGGTTGGATAAGAATGTGTTCATACTTATGTGAGAACATTAAAATAATTTTCATTTCAAAAGGTCCACAGAATGGCACATAAAAGAAAAAACACATTGTATACTGAAAATAGCTGGCTCCATTGAAACAGTTAGGACATTCTGAGTATTTTTCACCCTAAATTCTAAGCACCTCCTAATCAGAGTACTTGCAAACTGCTATAACAGGAGTAAAGCCAGCAAAAAGCATTAGACAAATATTTGCAATCACTTCTTTTGACCAAAACACTATTGGAAACGTTGATTTTACGCCATTAGGAGAAAATAAAGAACAGGGATCTCTTTTGTCACTGAAATTGAGTTCTTTTGGGTAAGGAACTCACTCCTATACTGTTTGTAGATTTTATAAAGAAAAAGTAAGATTCTTGTCCTTACAACTTGTTGTGGTTTAAGCATGCAGCTCCAAAATTAAATTGTCATAACGCCTGAGAAATCTTCTAAAATCCATCATAACACATTTATACATACATCTTCAAATATCCCTATTGAACTTTATAATCTCTTCTCTATACCTAATATTTTCGTAAGTTTTCTCCAATTTCCATATACTCATGCAGAACTTTCTTTTTTCCATTCGGAAAAATTATCAAGTAACCATATTGTTACTCAAAAAAAAAAAGGTAATTTATCCTCAAAATGCTATTTTACCCTATTCTTGCTGTTTTTTCAACAGTAACGTAAGCTGAAATCTTGACTAGACATAGCTATCAAATCCTTAAATTTCCAAATATAAGCAATTTAAATGAAGATAGCAGAAATATATATATTTAAGCAAAGCTAATCACATGCTTGTTTTGTATAATACTTTTCAGCATATTTAAGTAGCAGGAATACTAAGCAGATCTTCTGGTTCTACCAGTAAAAATCCTCAAGAAATCCTCAAGACATAGAGACTAAATATTGACAAGGAGCATCGTATCAGTTGTTCAGGATCTTAACACTCATATTTCATGTAAATTGGAAGTACTTCATCTTTCAAGAATTCCAGACATCCCTTTTCTACAAACAGACATTGAAAATCATGGGTTCCTGTCTGCTGTTACACATGCAAGTCTGTTTGTTTTGCATTAAACAAAATACAAAGTGAACCCAATATACACAGATTAGGCAGCAATGAAAGTAGCACAGATCTATATACCAGTTTCTGAAAATACAATCCCTACTGAGAAGAAAGGCAAATAACAAAAAAGTTTTGTAAATTGGGTTCTTCCTTTAAAACTAATAGCCTTTCGTGCTTTTAAGTCTTACAAATCCAGAATCTTGTCACCCACTTTCCCTTTGTCCTTCTGTAGAACTGAGACTTTTTCAGATTCTTAACTTGTTTGCTAAAGAGTTACAATTAGTACGAGGCTTTATTTGAAGGCCTGTGTTAGCAATGTTAATGCTAAACCAGACTGCTGGAGACTTGCTAGTAAATTATACTACAGAAATTGCTTTTCCAAAAATAAACCTGTGAGATCAGTTGCTGACTTAAAGACAGAGCATCTGACACTACTGTGCTGCATTTTCACAGAATCTACATAACGGCACTATGATTTCCTCTATTAGCCACTGTTATGGTACCAGAATTAAATAGGAGTGAATGACAAGAAATGTAAACCACAAGTTTTAGGAGGACATCTATCACTACTTACACGGAGGGGTGGGGGAGGGGGGGTGGGGGGGCGGCTCCTGCCTCTAAAATTAACGC
>JASSUY010044981.1:1237-18449 GCA_032466535.1 Forpus xanthops
GTTCTTATCTCAACCTGTGGGAGTTGCATTCTTTTGATTCTCCTTCCCATCTCCCTGGGACTGGGAAAGAAAGAGGGAGAAGTGAGTGAGAGAGCGGCTGCATGAGTTTGAGAGCCTCAAGCCACGACAGGATTTCATGGCAGGTCATCATACATTCATTTTCAAGACATAACTAGTGTCTCTGAAGCATGACCTCTGACAATATTATTTCAACTTTGGCACGCTGACACCTGACTGTTCATCCCATTCAAACTGAGGACCTGAAAGAACTATAATCTTGTTTCAGCACCACTGTACTTACAACAAACAGTATTTCAAACATGATGGATTATTTGCTGTAATACTCCCCCTCCTAACCCATACTACAGTATGCATGACAGGAATCAGAGAATCTTCCAACAGTGACCTCTGTAATCACATGTGAGATATGATGTGAAAGGTCAGATGGTGGAAGAAACAACTGCTGTTACACCTGACATATTTATTCAGCTCAGCAAGAAGAACGGCAGATGATGTTAATTTGGCACAAGCATAGCTTGTGCTCTTCTCCATCTCAGCACCTCTGAAAACTCAGCAAAAAAGCAGCAGAGCTGGGATGCTGAATGTTCTTTTGTGCAAGGTTAATCTGATAACCCTTTACAAAACATAGTACATAATAAGAAAGCAACAGCTGGTAGATGGGAGTTCCAGCTGGATGGATACTGCAGGTCTCACCTGAAGGTGGCATTGCTAGAATTGCTTCCTGTACCTCCACTGCTTCTCCCATACCAGCTTCATTCAAAGCTTGGGTTCAGAAATAGTATTTATACATTGTAAGTGGTAGTAGAGATAGAGATCTTGGTGCATTTTGTCCATTTCTTAGTGTCCTTGACTCACATCTCCAGTATGTATCCTGACATCACATCTTCCTGGTCTGGCTCCAGCCAGGCTAAGAGAATGCTGGAGTTAGAAAAATCCACCATCTTTGGCAGTCCTAGAGACACTGTGACAGCAAGAGAGCTGTAACACACAACTCCACCTGTAGGTCTATACTTGCATGTTTGAAAACAGAGCTGTTCGTATTTCAAGATCCTGAACCTGCAAAGTTTTAGGGAAAAAGAAGCCTTAGTAAAAACAGAGCAAATTCTGCCCAACAAAACATGCAGTTCCTAACACAGCACATACTGTAGGACTTTGTGGCAAGGTTGGTCATTTAAGAAAAATCCTCACACCATCTGACATAGGAGCATCTGATTTTAGCTTGAAAAGGGTCTCTTCTGTGAGCACAGAACACCACACATTGTCCACATGTATCTTGGAGAGGTGTCTAGCATTAAAGTTTTGCTTCTGTCTCGTCCTAGCTGACTGTTAAGCTCTGCAGTACATTTCCTATAACCTGTCTGGTATGGCTTTGTGTACCTTGTTTAATAAACCCCTTTTACAGTCCTGTATAAAGCTGTCTAGTGCTATCTGGACTGCTTGGATTAGTGAACCTGCTTACTGGCTTGCAAGATCCTGTTAATATCCTTCAAGTTTACCAAAGATAACAGTAACACCAATTAATAGTAATTTTTGAAAACACAGATACTGCTTTTTTGCTCTTTAGCCCACCTTGCAGCAGTCTAGTTAGATCTCCATAATATGCAAAGACAGGATATTAAAAAATACTTGTGTGCTTTTACTCAAATGAATAGCGGGTTATGTATCCAAATCCATGTTCTGCTCTAAAAGTCTCACCTAAAATATGACACCCCCCACCCCAAACCAAAAAAGTCAGCCAGGGCAGCATGCCTTGACAAACTTGATGCTAATTGCTTTCATACAGAACACTCAAATGAGCACACAGGGTCATAAGGAATATGATGCATATGGACAGTATATATCATCCTAGGCCTAATGTGAGATAATCCAAACCTTCAACTGAAGAATCTTAGCTTCAGGCTTTAAACTGCTTTTGTGTGTCTACTGACGCAAAGGAACCTGAATCCCTTTCCTATCCAAGTAACTATTTAACTTCAAGGCACTTGTCTACTACATAGAATTCTCTCATTTTCTAGCTATATCAGCTTCCACACTTGGACAGGTGTTTTGTTTTTGTTGGTTTTTTTTTACATTATGTACAGCTACTAAGGCACACTCGTGTGTCCAGTACAAGATTCCTGAACTAAAAATCCAGTTCTCAAATAAAAGAATGTAACCAACTTTCATAAATTCTGCAAGTCTTCTTTTTTAAAGGAGTGATGGGGGATGGATGAAAGGGCATAGTAAGATGCATGAGAAAGTTTCTTCACCATACATTAGCACCTTTGGCAACCTGTATGTGACTATTAAGTACTAAAGGTATCTAACACTTCAGAGCATCTTTATCATGTTGATCTTTGCTGTTTGCATATACTCAATTCCCCCCAGGTGGGAATCTCTTACCACATTCTTATGTTAACAGTTACATGTTTCAAGTGAATAATATCGTTCTTCCAGGCGTTTATAATTACATTTATAGCCAACAGTATTAAGGCCTTCCTTAATCTTTAGTTAAGCTATAAACACAATACACTCCACACTGACCCAGGCTGGATTGCCACAGTCCTTTAGACTTCAGTCATAAATGCATAATCTGGTCATTGCACATGTGCAAACTAGAAAATATTAGGGAAACTAGACATTAAACAGTGAGAGAAACATACTGACTGACGAGTTCCTTTGCAATGAGAGGTTGAGGGCATGCTGAGAAGCCCAGGGCCTACATGGTTCACAGCTATCACACGGAGCTCATTCTGTATCCTCCAGAAAACCACCCTCTTTGAATCTGGTACCTAGAGACACACATTGCAATCGTGTTCCCAATAGTCATTAATCTTATTATTTTTTTAATTGCTTTTGGACTGAGATAAATCAAGAAGAAATTTCAGCTTACGGACTGCTGAGGAACAATATAAATTTCAGGGGTTTAGGGAGCCCCTTAACTAGATCTAACTTTCACTTTTCCAGTGGCCTGCACCAGTTTTGTATCGCTCTCCCTAAGGAGAAGAGAGAAATCTGATATATGTAATATGAGGAAAAATGTATAATTTGCTTTCCACTAGATTATGGTCTATAGCCTGGTGTAATCATACATGCTGAGGAAAAATATCCTTACGTCTTGCTCCACTGAGCTCAGCTGGACTTCCCATGATGACTTGATAGAGTGGCCAAGCTTTCAACCAAGGTTAAACCTCCATTTGAATAAAAAACAAACAAACAAAAAACCGACCAAAACCCACACTCAGGATAAAAGGATAAAAATCCCTTTGAATAGTTTCTCTTAAAAAGTATTTTCATTATTTACCATGAATAATACTGGTATCTTAAGGAGGATATTTTTTTGATAGTGATTGATTGTAACTTAATATTAAGTTCCAACACTTAGAATGAGACAAAGAAAGAATCCCAAGAAAGAATCAAAATATTAACAGAAAAGGAAAAGAAAAAGTCTTGCTAGTCAGATACTGATGCTGGTACTGCCAGGAACACTCCCATGTGCTACACAAGCTGTGCTAGGTATGGATCATATGGTTGCTATCTGATGGATTGTGGTGGGTTCACCCTGGCTGGATGCCAGATGCCTACCAAAGCTGCTCTGTCATTCTTCCACTTCAAATGGACAGGGGCCTGTAGGTCAAGATAAGGACAGGGAGATCACTCGCCTATTACCATAATAAGAAAAGCAAACTTGTAGAAATTAGTTCAATTTATTACCACAGTCTAATCAGAGCAGGATAATAAGTAATAAAACCAAACCTTAAATGCACCTTCTAGCACCCCTCTCTTCTTCCCAGGCTCAACTTGACTTTCAAACTCTGTCTCCTCCCGTTTTGCAGTGCAGGGGGACAGGGAATGGAGGTTGTGGTCAGTTCCCTATATTGTCTTTGCTGCTTCTTCCTCCTCAGAGAAGAATCATAGAATCACAGAACAACTTGAACTCTTCTGCTGTTCCAGCGTGGGGTCCGTCACACTGGAGACAGTCCTTCACAAACATCTCCAACATGGGTTCTTCCCACAGGCTACAGATGTTCATGAACTGCTCCAGTGTGAGCCCCTTCCATGGGGTGCAGTCCTTCAGGAACAGACTGCTCCAGCACGGGTCCCCACAGGGTCACAAGTCTCACCAGTAAACCTGCTCCAGCATGGGCTTCTCTCCCTATGGGTCCCCCCGTGCTGCCGGGAGCCTGCTCCAGCATCTGGAAAGCCCCCTTCCCCTCCTTCTTCACTGACCTTGGTGTCTACAGAGTTGTTTCTCTCACATATTCTCACTCCTCTTCTCTGCCTGCTGTTGCACAGAAGTTTTTTTCCCTTTCTTAACTATGCTGTTCCAGAAGTGCTACCACTGTTTCAGCCTTAGCCAGCAGTGGGTCCCTCTTGGAGCCAGCTGGCATTGGCTCTATTGCACATAAGGGAAGCTTCTACCACCTTCTCACAGAAACCACCTGTATAGCCCACCCTGCTACCAAAACTTTGCCATGCAAACCCAATACATGGATACAACAAAATCAGTCACTTGTTTAATTCAGTTCCGGCCTAAGTTGGGCAAAAGCAGTCAAATTTATACCAGGAGAAATGCAAAATATAGATGTTTAAAATTAGGCACCCACATCCATAGATGTAACTTTCAGAGCTGCTGAGTGTTTGCTCCCCTCATTGCTGCTCATGGGTATGAAGCCATTCCTGTTTGAGGACTGAAAATCTCACTTTGAACAGTGTAAGTCAAAATGTGTATCTTATTGGATGTCACGATTAAGTTTTCCTTGATTAATCAATACTCCACTTTTCATTCAAAGCTTATCTAACTTTCCTTCTGCCTACATAAAACAGATAGTAATCTTGGTCTGACCTTGGACTGGCTCTTTGGTGACTGGGAAACAAATATTGCTGCCCTTCTTCCTTTTTTCTATAATGTAACCTTCCATTGGGGAGCCTCCATGAAGGGCTGGGGAATTTCAGATGATGGGGACATATTCTTTCCTGACATCTACAACTTGAGGCTGAGACACCTGTCTCAGAGGCTCTACAAAAAGAAGAAAATCAAATTAGCACAGTACAGTCGGAACTCATTGGCTCCAAATTATGTGACGTGTTATGTGCATCCGTATAAGTATGTATGTATGTATGTATATATGTGAAAAAGTCAAGGAAGGTAACTTGTATGTTTTGGTTCATTCATGGTCACAATATTTTTCTAAACACTTGAAACACTTCGATTCCTGTACTTATTAAAAAATAAGCTCTTTCTACAATGCATTACAGAGGAGCTCAGAAATGCCTTCCCTAATCCGTAGAAAGTTTGGACAGAAATGCAATGTTTTAGGTGAAAAAATATATATATATTACTTCAAGTTGGTAATTTCAATAGCCCAGACTTGCTTTTGCACTGAGTCTTCTGTGCTACACTCTGGCCTTGGGGAAAGCGGATTGCAAATCTCCTCTCCCTGGGGATCTCACTCCAAAAAGGAAAAATAAGAGCAAGAGGTATCTGAGCTATAACTCCCAGAAGATAATTCAACAGCGTTTTCTAATGAAGATAGTTTTTTGCTGACATTTTTTTTTACATGAAATAGAATGTTTTTAAGTATTCCCTCTTCTCTCCTCCCCTACAATATTTTCTAGAGAAAGACACTTTTCATTTCTGCTCTACTCTACTGTAATCTATTCTGTAATCTACTAAGATTACAGAACTGACACTAAAACTGTGTGTCAGTCAGCCCTCCCTTGTGGACAGTCCATTCTCAGGGGGTTCTGAGTCCAAAGACACCTGCAGTGAAAGGACCTGGGTATTTCCATGATCCTAATTATCAGCCCAAACACAAAGCAGCCCCTAAACTCTGTCCTTGAACTCCTGTCACCTGAAGCACAGGGTACAGTGCTCTTTTGGGGACTGGCAAGAAGGACAAAAACTATGTGAAAAAAGGACTGTGAAAGCCTACTAAAAACTAGGTGGCTAATAGAGTCTCCAGAAAAAAAATTCTTCTGTTTTGAGGGGCTCAATGAGGCCCTCAGAGTTGATGGTACGTATTCTGAATTACCAGGCTTTCCCTTCCTCCACCTTTTCCACAGCAAATGTGGTGTAGTTGCTCACCACTCCTACTTCGATCCATGATTCTTCCTCCAGCCATCTTCCTTTCCATGACAAAGTGAGTCACCCGCTCTCCTCCATCGTCTTTGGGTGCTTTCCATCTTATTTCACATTTTCCTCATGTGCCACAGGAACTCTCCTTTTCCCTGTGGAGGTTTTCGTTTGTCTGCAGTGTGAGCAACTGACCAGAGCAACATGAGATCATATCCTATTATTTAGAGGGTCATACCTTCTCAGGGTGTAAATCAGCGTAGCTTACAGCAAAACTAAACTAATTTGAATAACCATTTGGTAACTCAGTCTCTGCCCTACTGTAAGATTTCTAAAGAGAAAGTCTTAATTAGAGCATGTGTAACCAAACACATCTAGCAGTGATTGTCCTGTTATAAAATAATTATTTTAGGACCTACCAATGAACCTGAGATAAGGATTGTCGGAAGGCAAGCAACAGTGATTTTACAAATTCATCATAATGGCTGCGATACCTTCTGGGTTTGATTTTAACACAGTTACTGGTTTTCTCCAGCTCCACTTTCTCTTCCTCTGTCACTTCAATATCATCTTTGAACCATGTGACTTTGGGTACTGGCTTTGCCTCAAAAGGCACCCTGATGCTTGCTATGGCTAATTGTCACAGTAAGGCTGTGTGCAGTAAAAGCTTGAGGGCAAATTCTTTAATAACAAAAGAATCTGTAAAGAGAAGACATTTGAAAGCTTGAGCTGCAAATATAGCCTAATATCTTTCCTTTGTCTGTGAGTTCCCAGAAAAGGTTGTCTAAAGTTGGGCCCTTCCTTTACAGTAAAAACACGAAGGAATACGAGTTCTGTATCACATGAAACTCTTTGGGGATACTCGAAATCTTCAGTATGTTTTGACTCAATTAATTTAGTTCTGTTTCTTGTACAGGGAGCTGCCTGCCCTCTTTTACTTGCTCAGCTGAGCAGAGCAAGGGGGACCACTGGGAAATAGCAAGTTCCAGAGTTCCTCACCACTTCCCTAGTGCCTGGAGTTTTGACTCCAGGAAGTTTCTCAGTTTTGCAAGGCACAAAAAGCAGGTCTTCATGCTGTTATTTGTAAGGCCACACTGGGATATATATATATGCTCGTCATAAAGAGTCAAAGTTAGGTATTGCTTGTGAAGAAAACGCTCCCTCATTTGTTAGGGTAATACAGGAAAATGATAAGAACTTCCTGCTAACAATAAAGAAAAATAACTAGCTTCCCAAACATAATTTGCATTTTTCCTTTTGTCACACAATCTGTATATTTAGAAATTACAATCTTCTACTAAAAGTCACAAAAGGCATTGAAAAATATCTTTGAATGAAGGAAAATTATCCCTTTCTGTGTCTAGGCTTTGCTGTGGATGGGTTTTTACTGCAACATAGGTATGATAAATACTCAGTACTGCAGACACAGCATCCTTACTGCTGTGTTTGTCCCACTGTCTGGGAAGTAGTATCTATCCAACTTGCCTTGATTGAGCAGACAGAGGCTTATTTCCATGTTGCAGACGAGTCTGAAAGTCCATCTGGCGCCATCTGGCTGCCAAGAGCTGAGTAATACACATATTTATATATTTCTAGAAAGGATTTCAGAAAAGGTGTTTTTCTTGTTGCTCATGACATTTGAAGTAATGGCTCGGGCCAAAATTCTTGATCACTGATTTATACACACAGAAACCTATGCTTAGTTACTTAAAATCAACTAGTATGACTGTTCAATTTTCTCCCCTTGTGGAATGAAGCAGCAGAAAGAAGAGGTTTTGCTCATGCACATAGATAAGCAAGTAAAATGGTACATGCCCAGGCAAGGAGACCTGGTAAAGTACTGATTCTGCATGTATTTACAGTTTTTTTACAGCTGGCAAAAAGCAGGAAAGGAGATGGGGTGGCTACCTCTATTGGTAACTGTGCCCTTGGCTCTAAATGTCTACCTCCCTTTACACCCTTTTCCTATTCTGTCAATGAGTTTGTGAATGGCTCCCTGCCCCACTATCTAGATGCTTTTCATGTCCATAAAGTGACGAGAAGACTAAGGTAGGAATTAAGCCACATTGCAACAAGCGCTATTTCCAACCCTGTCCCTGAATTCTCTTATCAGTTTCCTACTCTAGAATTGCTAAGTGGTCAGGATTTCTCGCTCCTATTCTGGTAAAACGCTCGGTAATCTATGGATAAAACAAATTTAGTATTAAGTCATCTGTGCACCTGACTAGATGAGCTATGTGGCATGTAATGAAGGGTGTGCATTGTCAGTCAAAGAACATGGTTATTCATTACTCTGAAAAGCAGAGACTTGGGAGAAGGACAACAGTGGGTGGACAGAAGTCAACCTTGTGGGAAAGGACGTGAGTCTATCAACTAAGAAAAATGGGTTAGCAAATGTGAACATGTCTTTGCAGGAAACTGGGAAGGAAAATTTTGAAAAGGTCAAGATCCAAAGCTGAAACATAGTAAGACTGAGGCTTCAGTATACTGTGGAAGATTAGATGTTCTTGTCTGATCTGTCCATCTGTTTGTCCTTAGTCAGAAGTCCTTTATTTACATCAGGCCAAGCCTCACAGCAGCTATTTGGAGAAAATGTCCCACTAGGATTTTGCAGCCTTACTGATGTTACCATGGGCATGGCATAGCCATGGTATCATCAGGACAGCAATATGACTCAAGGATGATTTGCCATCCTTGAGTCATATTCCTTCCACTTTCACATCATTTGGGACAATACAGAGCTTGGCAGGATCCTCCAGTTAGAGCATGAACATCACACACAAACTCTTCCTGGTTGCAAATATCTCTAGAAGAAATCCTGGTGGAAGCATACGAAGAGAAACACTGTGTAGAATGATTGTCAGCTGAGCATTTCAAACACAACGGAGGTATTTAATGGCAGGGAGACCCCCTAACAAAATGAGCAGGCCTTCAAAAAAGCAATTCAGTAAATTAGACATTCGGGGAAGAAACGGGGATGGAGAAAGGCTGTAGCTAAGGTAGTTTTTACCCTTCTTTGTGTGTGTTCACTGGAGGGAATGCGATAGGAACCCAAAAGCAGAAGCAGAAGACAGCCTCTTGGAACTGCTCCAGACCCACACCTAGTCCAGAGGAGCTGTCAAATCAGCTGAACACTTCCTCTACTGCCTACATAACACTGGTATCTGAAACAGAACTCTGCACAGGTAAAGATGAATCCAGAACTAAGGCACTGGGCTGCAATTCCAGTGTGCACACGAATCAGAGGCAGCTCAGTTACAGTTTTCCAGGTTACCTGTGTCACTGAAGTGGTTTCTGCCTCAGAGGAGCAGTCAGGGAAGGTTCCTGCTCACATTGTCCCTTCAAGCCACCATGGCCATGGCCCACAGAGGGCACTCACATACCAGGCCTGGTACCCATCTTCCAGGAGTCGGGAGTTCCTTGCCCACTACCATCAGCCACACTTAACCCTGGCCACAGAATCTTCACACCTGGAAAGCCAGGGTTATGGATGCCACTGGGTTGCCACTCCCTTCTGGCCTGTTTAAGAAAATGAGAAATACTTGGCCAAAATACAATTAACAGAGTGACCTCCACACAAGTCTGTACAACAGGACAGGGTTTGCAGGGCATTACCTGACATAGAAAATGCAGCACTCAGAGAGACATCTGTCAAGGGTGGGCACAAGAGCATATTGATCCTCAATGTGAGACTATCTGCTTGACCTCACAGCTGAACTTCTTTCGGCCCTGAAGCTTCCAGCATACTGACAAGCATACTATGAATATTCAGTTGTTCCTGAACCTGTGAAAGATACACCAGTATCATTTTATCCTCCTTCCACACAGTTAATTTTAAAATGGTCTTAAAATGTTGTATAAAAAAAACTTACTGGCATAATCCAAAGCTAGTCCACAACCAACAGAAGTAACTTCAAATACTACCCACCACTGAAATCCACACCCTAACTTTTGTTCTACAGCCTACAGCATGAAGCTAAGGCTTTCCAACTTTTCTTCATGATCCTAATATCTTTATGTCTTTCTTTAAAAATCATGGACTTATATTTATAGCATAAATAATGCTACTGAAAATTCAATTCCCCAAACAAATGCTATATTAAATACCTACCAGTCTCATGCTGTGCTGCTGGTCCTCAGCAGACTGCAGTCAAACGTCTCATAGGCCACTTGAAAGAATATGATAAGAATTCACTAAGACAACCCTGATTAAAGTAAAACACATGGCGCACTTTACTAGGCTGGTTTAGGTGACATGTGCAAGGACTTAAATGTAAGATTTACTGCTTTATGCTTTTACCACTTTACACAGCAAACGGAAGTCCTTAATTATTACCTTCATGCTACCAAGAGGGGACACAGACTAAGGGCTTATTCCACATTAAACATAAATAGACTACAGGGTAGTGTTATTTCACATCAGCTGTTCCTAGCTGTTATAGCAAAGCAGCACTGCTCCTCTGTCTGCAGAGTTCACTGCAGAACAGTCTCTACACTATTCCTCAGTGTCCTATTCTTCCTCTTGAGTCATTCACACTTACCTTCCACAGTTACACTGGCACTGCTCATCAGGGTCACTGTCTTGCATAGCCTATGACCTCTGTGCTAATCTCCTGAGTCACTCAGCTCAGCAGATTAATGATAAACTGCCCTCTCTTCCCTCCATGCTTCATGGTGTACTTTGGAGACCTCTCAATCACTCATCCATTCTTCATCCTCTTCAGGCTGACATCTTCAGAAGCCAGCACATGCTCCAGCCAGGTTTCTTCCTTCTTTTTTGTTTGGGTGTTCCTAAGATCACTGACAAACTGAATTAGAACCCCTGGAAAAGGGCAAGGGGCTGTCAAGAAAAAAATTGGCACATACCAGTAAACACTTCATAGATCAAAATAAATCGATTGGCTTTTGCAAGATATAACATCAGCTTCTGCGCAGGAGAGATTTTACACTTGGGACTTTCAGTGTGAAAAGGTCTTGATGCTCCTCTGCTTGCTAGTCTACAGACTAGCTTTATGAGACGGTGGCTTCCAGTTTTCTCAGCCCAGTCTCTGAGGTTTTGCATTTTTGCTTTATGGATTTTGCAGCTCAAATCCACTATCTTGTGTTTGATCCACTAACTGCCCAAAGATACTTAGTTCGCATTATTTATGAATAGCAGAGTGCTCAGCACTAGGTCTCCAGTCTCAACACTGGGTTCTTCAAAGTCACTGGACTGAAAACACTTAGTTTTCACAGTGTGGGTCAAGCCATCATCAGATGTGATAATTTCATATTTATGATCAAACTTCAACTCTTTCCCACTGAAATTCTTGGTGAAGTTTTGCACCTTATGTGGCAGGGCGTTTTCAAATGCTGCTGTCTGTCTTTCAGTGGTTTCAGTTCTGTCAGGAGTTAGGGGCTCACCTGTTAAAATACCAAAAAGATAAACATTCACTCTACTATTTTTAGTTCCTGAACTCAAATTCCCTACACTAAATAGCAAGACATCAATTAAGTAATTCTGATTCTTTTGAAAGATCAATTTATTTCTTTAACTTCAATAGAAATTAAGCTACAGTACACTATTTTCAATGAAAGTTGCACATAATCCCAAAAAGCTAATTACAAACAGACACACTGCTTTTCTGTTCAGATCTTCTGTCTTAGCTCTGCTAAGGAGAAAAGAATCCTTTGCTGTAGGTCATTGTAAAGTAAATGGTTTCAGGCAACTTCTATAAGCATACCTAGAACCATTTGGCAAGCTGAAGGAGGGCTGACATCTTCTGTTATCCATCAAGAGTGCTGCAGCGCCTGGCACAGGATCATTATTTGGCTTAAATAAAGTAATCTACCATACTACCAAATAGCCTGTGCCCAAGCCTTGCTAAAGGCTTTGTTAAAAAGATAAGTACTATATTTAAAAAATGGTATTATGGCAAAGCTTATGTTTAAGAAATGGTCCTACTGCAATGAAATATAAGGCAGATGGAAATATCAGTTTTACCTGGCACTGATTTAAAGCAAGTTTTCTGTATCTAATGTGGTTGGTTTCTTCCAAACAGCAGACACACATTTGGCTGGTTGTAGGAAGCATATGCAAATGAATAAGGAATGTTGTCATTATGCCCAGGCCTATCTGCTCACTCCCAAGTCCTGGAACATTGTTTATGCAAAGTTCACTTCCACTAAAAGAATAGTGCCAAGGTGTATTTTATCATTCCCATCTTCTCCACTAAAACTGGTCCAAAGTCAGTAGTGACTCACACCACCCCACCCACCCCCCCCCCCGACATCAGTGGAGAATTTGGCTTATTATGTGTAATAACTAGGCCTCTAATGGAAAACTGCAGTCTTATGAAAGGTGTTTTCACATGGGTACTCTGGTAATTGAGGGTGAGTTTATGACTTGCACCGTGCTATATTTCTATTTAAGCCTAAAAAGACCAGTGAATCATGAATGTTGCAAAGACGTGTAAGACAAAAAAGTAGGTCACAGTTTGGCCCACCAATTTTAACAACTGAATGTTTGTTTCAGATCTTGACACTGCACAGAGAGCCTCATGTATATGAGTATGCAGATTACCAATCACTCTCAGCGTAACAGTCTGTCACCCACAAGAAGACTGTAGGTGTGAGGTCTTTCCCATTCATACTGGTGGTGCCATGTATTTCATACCCATATGCTTCATAGAATTTTTTTTAAATTGAGTACAGGGAACACAAAGGCTCTTCCTCATAAGCATAATGCTTGCACCTTTGGAAATCTGCTCTTTTTGTGCAGTAGATTAAAGAGCAAGACACATAGAGCTCATTTTAAAGTCAGCAGGGCGTAGAGTCTTTCATCCTGCTTCACCCCACTTCCAGCCAATCTGTCCTGCAAAGATTCTCCATTTTGTCTGACTTCACAATTCTTCCAAGCTCATTTATTAGTTACTAGTCAAGCCAGACCACTAGAGCTTACCTTTAGTCATGATCAAGGGGACAGTGTAGATGGCATCAGTGGACATGACACATTTGTAGTTATCTGTATAATCTCAGAAACAGCATTCAGATTGGAAATAAAAAGGTGTTTGAAAAAATTATCTTGAAGTAGAATTATTGCAGTAGACTGACTGCAAACAGGGACATTTTTATTACTGCTGAAGAATAATATATTTTTTTCTTTTTTACAGTTTTTATTGTGGGAATAAAAAAAAAAGAAGAAAAAGCTAATGGCGAGAATAAAAAGTGTGTTACCTTGGCACATACTTCTTAAAATACATTCCACTGGTACCCACTTTCTCTTTTCCATGTTACATCAGGCTTTGGTTTACACTGAACTTTAACTTGTAATATTGCTTTGTCTCCTAAAATTCAAGAAGAAACTCTGGAATTAACAAATGACTGAGAGAAATACAACACAAGCCTGTTACCTACTTTGTCTACTTTCACTTTAAATACATGGTTTCTTTTCCTGTCAGCTTCATGAAGGAGATTAGATCAACCTTTTTACAGTACTTCTTACAACCTCACATCCATCACAGATACTACTTTGGGAATGAAATTTGTTCATTAGCAGCACTCTGCACACTGACAGGGTTTTTTTTGTGATATATAATAAAGACTCATATGATCTTTCTGTGACTATGGACAGTCACAGATCTGTTTTATGGGAGAGATTATATGCGACTGAAAGTGTTATTTATGTATGCATTAATGGTCAAACTCTTCCAACCCCAGACTCTTCCCCAAAGCATTTGATCACAAGTTTTGCAGAAACGAGAACTACAGTATTTAAATCAGTAAGTACCACCATTTTAACAGTTCCTCCTTTCATCTTAAAAATGGAATTCCCTTTACTCCTAATTTCTTTTGCACAATCAAAATTTTCATCCTTGGTCACACATTTTCTGAACATAAAAATACTACAGTTAAGATCCAGGAGTCTATGCCAGCTAAGGAGCAGAAATGGCTGGTAAGAAACAGATTTTTTCTAAATGGTTGGGCTATTACCTTTTGTTATCCTTCAGTCAGGAAAGCAAGCACTGTGTTCGAAAAATTGCCCTTAACAGTAAGTGATGAGCTTTTGGAAGCCTTTTCAAATTACAAGAGTTCCTGTTTCTTGATGAGACTGGAACCAACTCTGAGAGTCCAAAAGGTTGAGCTTGAAGGATGTGACACTCCCTTACTGCCCATCACCGTGACACAATGTGCCCATACCTTGACTGTGGGCAAGAAAGAAAACAAAATTATAATGCAAACTGCGGTTTTTAGTAACACAGACACACCACAGGCACTCTGCAGTAAGATTAACTTCACTCATAACACATATATAGAGAATGGGGTGATCGCATTGTATTTACCATGGATGCTATTAACAGAATCTGTGCACATTTACAGGGCAAAACAGATCTCAAAGAAAAGATTTGTTAGTACCACTAAAGTACACACAACAAAGACTTGGTGCAAGTGAATCGTAATTTCAGTTACAGAAGACAGAGCTTGACACGTTTGACTAATTCTTTTGTAGATAACAGAATCTTCTCTACAACATTCTTTTTGCGGCTCTTTTACTCTTGGTTTTAAGTGCCTCAAGGAGTTATACTTGAGAGTGATACTTCACAAAGTTCCGTTCCTGGAAAGGAAGGAATAGAAAAGCAAAGCAGATGAGACTAAAGCTATTCATCTCACACAACCAATTTCTAACTTAGCTGCCCACAGTCATAGAATATGAAGTATTAGGACATTCTTGAGAGTATATGCTTACATATATTTTACCTTTTTTTTTTTTTTTCCAGCTGCTAAGGTCCTGATTATTCCTACGAAAGCACAGAAGCTTTCAAGGCCATTAGTGACCCTTCTGTGCTCCTCAGCTCACATGAAGTCCTGCAGATAGCTGCATTCCTAGGAAGATGTCCCTTTACACTGGAAATATATAGCTTCAAGTAATCCAAAATTTAGATACATACTGGCCTCTTCTGGGCTATGATGTTTCATCCTTCACACTGGCTTCAGCAGTTTATCATTCTTAGAACAACAGGATGATAAAAGTTCAAGTACGAGGCTAAAAGGAATAAACCTTCTGTAGGCCAAATGGATACCTTTCTTTAAAAAAGCCCCAACAAAAACATTACCTCCCCAACCCCAGATTTTGCTACAATTGATTGTGACACCATTTCAAAACTTTGATCAAAGGCAGACTATTAAACAATTTAAGAGCCGTGTTAAAAGAACAATATGTGGGTCCAGGTTTCACACAGTTAAACATTCAGCAAATCCTGCTTTGGTGTTTAAGTCAGTGCTCTGTGCTGCTTTCATGCCTCAGTGAAATGGCCACGTTTCAGCTTTGTCTATTTTTAAGTTCTACTGGCAGCAGCCTCTACCATTTCCAAATCCAGCCAGTTCATCCAGTAACTCAGTCAGGGACTAGGCTCTTCAGAATACAAGTTCACAGCTTTAGATTACAGAGGTGATTCTTTAATCAATTTTGTTTTATTCCTCAATAGGTCTTAGATTTTTGTCACCCTTCATCATATGGAGAAGGGCCTCATTCCCAATAAGTAAGGTACTTTTCAAGAACAGAATGAATTACAGATCCCACTCTGTATTTAGCTCTCTTACAACTGTTAACAGCTGCAGCACTGAAACAGGTAAAAGAGGCTGTGTTACGTATATATAGGTCTATCCACTCTGAAAGACAGGAACTACACATATGGCTTGCAAAAAAGGCTAAACCAGCGGCAATAAACTGCTTCTCTGAACTGACCACTTGTGATTTGTGTTTGGAACAGACTGCTATTGTCTATTCTGTACTTTTGCTAAATTACAGCAAAGCGGGAGTCTAGTGCATTAAGCACCTGGGTTATGCTTAGCAAAACACAGGATCTTAGAAAACCAAGGAACATAAAAATCTGGCCATAGGCTAACAGGAATAACTCTAGCGGTAAACTTCAGGAAAAGCAATAGAAACACACTTCTCTGACCTCTCTAGCAATATGCCATCTTTCCTGATGATTATAAGATGATTTCTGCTAGTCAAAGAAAGGTTAAAAAAAACCCCAAAACAAAACAAAAAAAAAAAACAACTAAACCAAACCAAAACCAACAACAAAAGGATTCCAGCAAGATACAGGCTCTGTGCTCCCTTCTCTAGAAATTAGTGTTATTAACACAGATGCATTTCTCAAATCAGAGATGTGTGGAAATGGGATTGGTAATGCTGCAAAGTGGATAAGGTATTTCTTATTACTTCTCTAATGAATTTATAAAGGAACAAAATTTCACTTCCCTCTTCAATATTCTAACTCAGGAACAAATTCAGAGAAACCTGGTGTCTGGGCTAGAAGCCCCATTTTCCCCAGTAGAAACAAAACACTGCCAACCCAAAATAACTCCTCGCACCTATCCAAACTGACTCAAAACCCAGTCAGTCCTTTTCCATGTTCATTTCCCAGTGCTTGTGAATCTTCCCTCGTTCTTCTGTTCTTACTTACCAGCTACTGTGGCACGCTGAGTGGGCATGTGCTTATGCCCACACCCTGCTGTGAGGGAAAACCAATGCATATGAATGATCTTTCATTTTGGACCTTAAGTCTCACCACACTGCCAGACACAGACCTCAAAAACAGAAGGAGTGACTGTGGATGACCTTTTCATTACCCTGACCTATGTGATGCTTGGGTATTTGCTCTCCATATTCCTCAGAACAGCCTAAAGACCAAGAAGACAACAGTAGATGTAGTGAAATCAATTGCATCTGGTTTTCCTTCTGACACAAGAGTCAAAGTTAATTTACATGAGGAGGCTGCTGTTGTGCCTTATTAGTTCTGACTTAATTCCTGACAGTCTTCCTTGTGTCCACTACAGAGGCAAACAAGCATACAAAGATTATGGGCGAAAGCACCTATGCAGGATTTTTTTCCTCTAATCTCTGGAGAGAAGTGCTTCCTTTGCCTTTTCAGAGGAAAGCATGCAGCTTGCAGCTACTACTGGGACTAGAGGAGTTAAGATCAGACATAATCCAGAGCAGCCATGCAGAGAAGGACTTGGGGGTATTGGTTGATGGAAAAATGAACATGAGCTGGCAGTGTGCTCTTGCAGACCAGAAAGCCAACTGTATCCTGGGCTGCATCAAAAGGAGTGTGACCAGCAGGTTGAATGAGGTGACCCTGCCCCTCT
>JASSUY010044981.1:18549-30088 GCA_032466535.1 Forpus xanthops
TGGGAGGTGTCCCTGCCCATGGCAGGGGGGTTGGAAGTAGATGATCTTAAGGTCCTTTCCAACCCTAACTATTCTATAAGAAAATTTTGACTCAGGCAGACACTACTGTTTCCTAAAGAATAAATGCCTTTAGTAAGATGCACAGTACTGCAGACTTCTCTGTCCAAAAACTTCTGAGATGAACTGAGATTTAAAAGTAGGCAGAAGAGGCTGAGCATCTAGCACAACAGACTCTCTTCAAGGGAAGACATGATCACTGGAAAACACTGGCTATCAATATTTTGGGCTAAAACTAGTGCAATAAAGTGACTTATTTAGCTTTATTTTAAGCCTAAGAAACAACATGCAGATTAAGTGATGAACAAGCAATAAGGAACAAAGGCTGATTAACATGATCCCATGGAGTGGAAGGGCCTGAACTGCAATACCTGAGCCTTTTGCCTGACTGTTTAAGCTTTATCTTCTCAAATGCCCTGTGCCATGAGGCCAGCTCTGTTACCCACATAGCTTTTAGTTTAAAGTAAATAATTCAGCCTTTTTCTGCATTGATCTTTACTATTAGCTGAATAAACCTGGTACTCCTGCTCTGCTGAGAATTATATGGTGCACAAACTTAAGCAGGTCTTCAGCACCAAAGTTAATTGTACCCCATTCTGTGACTTTCACACCATGCCATGAGGATGTGGCATAGGCTGTTATTTAGGTGCTGGAGCCTGGTCTGTATTAGTACTCAGACAGTGGACTCTTCTCTTTCCTTGCCTGAAGCAGAAGGAATCCACCTCTTTGTTAATATCTGAAATTCACTTGGAGATGTTAGAAATCAATGGTTGTGTTGTCTAGAGCATGCAGTTCTCTCTGTCTGTCCCTTACTCATGAAGCTGCATTCACTCATGTGTTTCTTCTGTGCTTTTGAATGGAGCTATTTTCTTGCAGTACTCCTGAGCTGCCCTACATTATCCTGAGTTGACAGTCACACTAACAGGCATCAGCAAATATACATCTACAGACTTGGCAGAAGAAACAAGGTTATCCCCAGTGTATCCCAAAGCATTATTTTTTTTTCTCTTTAGCAAATGTGTAATGCACATTTCATGTCAGGCATAGAGACAAACGCAGTTATGGCTAACAAACTGTATAGATTTACCATTTCTCTTCATTTAAAATGGCTTCCAGGAAATAACACATAAAAAAATAATAGTGCAGCTCCACTTCTAAAACCCGTTGAACTCATCAATTAAGAGGTATACACTTTTTAAGGCCACATGTGTATAAGCTATGTGGTTTCGCCACTACAAAGACAGTAGGTCCCGTTTAGTCTCTTCAGTCTCAAGCGCTTTTGCAACTGCAAGTTCACAGGTTAAGATTTTTCAAAGTAGACTAACTGTAGTGGAAATGCGCAGAATTGTTAGCTACTTCTGAAACTCTTGCAAGTAAATATGACTACTAGGTAGTTTCAGAATAATTTGACTAAGTCATCTTTATCTTGATCCTTCAGAGACACAAAGGATCCTTCAGCTTTACCTGGGGACAGCTCTTACTCTCAAGTGCAATCTTAGTTTTTGCTCTTACATAACTCTGTATCTGCTGATCTCAGAGACCTAAAAAAGAACAGAGTGTATCATTAGTGTGTTACAAGGACAGAAGCATAAACAAGGTAACACTGCTTAAGCGCAATGACCAACTGACCAGTGAACAAGTGAGGCACTGAGCTAAGCTTTGCCCGATTCACAAAGTATGAAAAAGCTTATGAAATAGACGACATCACAGTTGATTCTAAATAAAATCATCTCAAGTTTTGTTATATGCTAACCTACATGGAGAGAGGAATTCAGTCCTCTGGGAAACAACTTTGCAGGCATTAATGCTGTAGTCTCCAGTACAAAGACACCAAGGTGATGAGCTGAAGATAGTGAAGGAAATGTGCTAGGAATTTTCTTTTAACAGGGAGAGAGTGCCCAGTAAAAACAGAAGTCTAATAAGACACATAGCTTCACTTAATTTCTATTGTCAGTTCAGTTTCAAATCTACTGACTACAAAAGCAGCAGCCCCACTCATCTCAAGTGCTTCTGCATGGCTGCAGCTCCTTTCTGCTAATCTCAGACCCCAAATTCTATAAAAAAAAAAAAAAAAGAGAAATACATTAATTACAGTAAGGCTGAAGAGTAAATAGGAGGATTAGCTACAAATCTGTTAAGACAAAATAACAAGGCGTTTCAATATTTTGATCCTACGTGGCATGCTCTTGCCTGGTGTGAGATGGTAGCAGTGCAGCCCTCATAACCAGACTGTGCAACTAGGCTGGCACTTGCTTTGTACCAGTGAATGAAAGCAAAGCAGCCTGATTTTATCAATGGACACTTGCTCAGGACATTCCACACACGCAGAACAGGAGTGGAGAACAGGCTAAATTTCCTTCATCAGTATAAATCATTCAATTCTACTAAAATCAGTGAAGTATTGCCAAGTAATACCTGCTGAACATCGTTGGAAGGACCTCTAAAAGTTAGTATCTTAGAGCCCTTTACAGTTCATTTGCCATAAAGCAATTCACTGCTAGAATGCCTCCTTGTACAGGAAGCAACTTATACACAGAACTTTGCTCCTATATGCACACTCCTATCAATCATCAAAACCCATGATTTAGCAGATGCACAGGAAGCTGATGACAGAACAAGTAATTTTATTCACTGAGTTATGACACTGAAAGGCACTAAACAGATGAAAACATTTATAGGGATTTCCACTTACAATGTTATTCAGAACATCAGTAGTGCCTCTTTTATTTCTAAGGAGTACTTAGATGGAATAGTGTTATCCCTTTGAAAGAATCAGTACCAGTGGGGAGAATACAGCTAGCAAGGTTTACATAAAACTAACAGTCATGTTATGCTCAAAAGCTTAAGTTTATTGCTCTATTTAACGAGTACCACCAGTATTTTTTTAAAAAGAATGCCAGTTCTTCCTGCTAGCTTCTCACTGAAGGAAATATTTTAAATACAGCAATAAAATCAAGTGGTTTAAAGATAACACATTTTGCCACACATTCATGCAAACCCTGCTGACAGGATTTTTACAGGTTCATGGATACAGAATAAACACAAAGATGTGTACTGAAATACTGGGAAACTTCCCCCACAGTGATGAAGTTGTAGGTATAACATTTCAGGCCCTACCCTGCACCTATTGACGTCAATGGCAAAATCTCAGTGGGAGCAGGATCAGCCCTTATTGTTCTGTGAGCTGCTTTACCTTCTCCTGATTAGGAAGTGCAGTAAATTCTCAGAATCTCCTGTACTAATAAAAGCAGTGGGTTGTGGTTATTGTTACAAATAAAGAGAAGCAAAAATATTTTTACATCATCATAGCTCCTACTCATGAACCACTCATCTTTCATGTTAAGGGTCTTGTGTACCTCCATTTTCCTGTGTTCAATAAAGCACTTAAACATGTGCTTATCCCTAAGCAAAAAACACAAACTGAAGTCTTTACAGCCTGATTAAGATCTAAAAAGAAAAGCATGGGCAGCAGTCTGTGTTACTGAAAAGGAAACACTGCTGCCTGGACTAGTGCTTAGAACAAGCTAATGACTGAATTTGGTTTAAGGGCAAATCTATCAGAAAGCAGCCAACACATTCACAATGATTTTTTTTAAAGCTCCCTATAGGATCTGCATTAATTAAAATGAGCACTGGGCACCTGATCACCCTCAAAGTTTTGAAACTATTTCAATTTCATAATACACAAGTGAATTTATTACATTTTTAACTAAGATTAATTTAACTCAGAAAATTCCGCACCCAATTTTAAACCTGGTTTCAGAGGAAACTGTATTTGGATTGTCATCAGACTACATAAAAAGAGAAACTATTTGCAAAAATCAAATCTGGTGGCTGAATGAGATGCCAAAATATTGACAAAGAAAAGGTAAAGCATGAAGAACTTCTGTTCAGATTAAATTCTACTATGCTCCTCAGATACACCCAGCTGTCATGATACTGGGGCACATTGCTGGTAAGATCTAGAGGTAAGAATTTGATTCATATCATTGAAATATTCCACCCTCTCCCCCTTAGTTCTGATAGCACTGGTGGTAGACTGCTTTAGAAAAAATAAACAAGCAAAGATGATGTGTGAAACATTTCAATGTGAGTCTACTTGAACCTTTCAACGCAGAGGCTCAGGTTTACGATATACACAGTATTTGGTAATTTTATATGTAAAAACAATCAGAAATAGGCAAAAAGTTACTTTCAAGCTTAGTGTCACTATACGCCACATTTTTGCATGACAATTCAAAAAGTTCCACACTGTATTTGAATATATTAGCAATGATTTTTTAAAAATAGCAAACTGAAGACAGAGGATTTTTTTTCTGTTTTTTTTTTTTTTTTCTTGCTTTTGTAACAAATGAAGCTACTATTCTTATTTACAGTATAAATAAGCCTTTTTTTGGTGAAGATTATGTCCTGTCACATATGTTTAAGACAAGGCGTACCTCAGCTCTTAAATGTCAATGCAAACAAGAGCATAAAAGCAATATCAAAGTAAAATAATATATTTTTCCAGCTAAGACAGCCAGGTTACCATGTGTCTCTTATCAGATCTGAAATATATCTGAATGCAGTCAAAACTTCTCTTGGTTTTAGTCTTTAGGAATATCATGAACATTTATTCTTCTGCAGCTCTAGAAAGCTGTTTTCCATACAAGCTCATGACATGATGGACAAATTGATACTGTTCACAAGTCTGGATCATTCCTCCCCTGAAAAGGAAAGAAAAAAAGGGGAGGGAAACAGTAGCCTTATTACATGCAAATATATGAGGAAGTGGCAGAGCTAAAATGAAGCTTGTATCACACAAAAGGTCTCTTCAAAGACTCCTGAAATAAGTGAGAAGTGCCCATTCGTTGACTGCAATCAGCTTACAGACTGACCTCCAGCTCCATTTTTAAAGTCTCTGCTAACCAAGGAACAGAAGGTAGTCAGAACAAGAATGGGCTTTACCTTCGTTTTTCTTTGCAGAGGCCCTCATCCAGTAAGGCAACACCATTGTCATTTACATTCATATCACTGGAGAACCTACAGTCCAAGAATCATCTTAAACACCATGAAAAGCAATCCCCACCCCTATGCTCTAGAGAGATAAATGGGAGCAAGGGGAATAAAGAGTTTATCCAAGATTTCACAGCTGCAACAGGGACTGAATTCAGGACCATAAGGGGCCAGGCCAGGCCATCTGCGGCAATTAACATATTATACTATTTTCACATTCTGGAATGAGGGTTCTTTCTTCCATGCCATCTCACATTGCTCATTTGGCAAGTTCACCAGGGAAATAGGGGATGGTCAGCAGGTTTTAGAGCAGATAACAGAATTTCAATGAAAGACAGTCAGATTTGTAACTGAATTTACTGCTATGCACACCTTGATTGATAAGATCTCAGCACAGAAATCTGTTTTGGTTCAGCTTTTAATTCAGCTTTTGCTGTTCTCTTTAAAACTGCAAACATTAAAGAAAATGCAAGCAGAATAGTCTGCTTTTCCATATATCATTAGCCTCTGTATATTTGCAAGTGCCATGTTAATCAACATGAGAACTACAACAAGACATAGAAATGAACAGAAAGAACTAAAAGTCTGTTTTAAGCAGATTCTACTAACATTTAAAATTCTTCTAAGAGTACCTCAGCAACTGTGATAAGAGCTCTTGATAACCTATTATAATTAAAACCTATGATTCAAATTCACAGAAGATGTATGTAGAATCGTGCCAGCATTGGTGCTGGTGCACAGATGCCAAGAACACAATGCCAAAAGGAGGCTGAAACAAGTAGGACTGAGGAACATGCGAATCCATGGGTGACCAAAGCCAACCAGACTGTGTCAATCTGAGAGAAAACATATGTGGTGCATTCCATCAGAAACCTTCACCAGAGGAAATGACTAAAAAGTTGTTTCCTTTGGGCCAGACGCTAGCACCCTTCCTGGGAACTACCTTTTTCTATAGGATTCAGCTTCACCTGTGAACTGTGAGTCACACAATAACCATACCAGAAAGGTGTAAATGAGTGGGCAAGTCAACCTCATCCTTCAGCCTTTTGAAGTTATTTTGTTAAGTGGCTGCTTGAAGTAACACTTGACAATGAGCAGGGGATGGCAGGAACCCAGGCTCCAACCTCTCATCAACAAGCAAAGGTGGAAAACACAGTGTTTCTAATGAAACTATTTCCTATCTAAGCATCTCCTCTACTTAATACAAGCTGACAGACAAGCTGTTTCTGGGCCCTTCTGTGCTGCACACAGCACTGAAATATATTTATGTCAGTCCATGACACACAAGGAACATTAGTCATCTGGCAATTACTTTCCATGCAATTCCATTAACAGTGGGGTTGCACCCTGAAGTTGTAGCAACAGAAGCACCAGGGTGGCTACTAGAAATTATTTTCCTTTTTATGTAGTTTCCTGCTATGTGGTGGCTTCCTCCCCTTTGCACACATGCACATCATGACATGTGCTTGCTGTCCAGGCTTTGGCATAGAAAAGAGAAATCACATTTTCACTCCTACTTGCCACAGAAACCTTTCAAATCTGAGTTGTGTTGTGGGAAATGACAGCAAATGGCTCTCAGCACTGTGGGAAGGATGCAGGAATGATCACTTCCTCTCCTTAGTCAATACTGAGCTATTTCAGGACCAACTGCTGGCCACCGGTGCAAAGCCCAGTGCACATTTTTTTTCCAAGGGATCTTCACCCTCACAGCAACCTCAAAGATGGTTCTCAGGGCTAATGTCAACTCCACTACTCCTGTGAAGCAGTGAGGTGCACTCCTTTATATATCTGCTCTGGTCTACACGCAGCCCTCTTTCCCTATGTCCTTAGTGACTCCTTCCCACCCACCCTATTTTCTCTAGCTAGTAACCACAAGACAAGAGGATGAGACAGAGTGGGTCTTCCTCCCTGTAGCTGCTTGGATACTGTCTCGTCCTTTCATGCTGCTTCTGAAGTCACCCAAAGCTTCTGTGGGGGTTTAGTGAAACGACAGTGGATGGCAGCATGACTGCCAAAAAACTACGAGGCTCATTTTCCAGATGTTGAAGAAACCATGCTCTTCTGCAGCAAGGATGGCGATTTGACTCTTTTCTATCTGGAATATTTTTCCCCATGACATTCAAATGGCTTTTTCCTATCCCACCCCACTCCTAAGAAGTGCATGGCAGCTACAGAGGTCCCTGTAGTCGTCCTTTCCTTCCATGGCATTCTTTAATGTATGATCTCCATTCTTCAGCCTCTGTAAATGACTGCCAGTTCTCCTTACCCTGCAAAGCTAGTATTTTTAATTGGTCCTCTGTATCACGTGCATTTGCAGGCATGTACTGTCAACCTGTATTTGTATGGCTATTTTTTTCTCTGCAACATTAGTCACAGTACACAGATATTTCAGATCCAGCCAAATATTTCAATGGGTCATGGACAATCAGCACTCAATAGTCATATTCTGATATTCTTAAGAAGCCTTTCCTTGTCTGTCCTGAAATC
Source organism: Forpus xanthops (assembly GCA_032466535.1). Classification (NCBI taxonomy): domain Eukaryota; kingdom Metazoa; phylum Chordata; class Aves; order Psittaciformes; family Psittacidae; genus Forpus; species Forpus xanthops. Next base: position 26,089 of record JASSUY010044981.1, read on the forward strand.
CACTGAAGGAGCCAAACCTCCAAGCCTCTGTAGGTCCCTGTCTATCAGAGCCTCAGCAAGGCAGCAAGCATTTCATTTTCTGCCTCCCACTGAGCATAATTTCTCCTCTGAAATAAAGATCAGCGTGGGGTTGAGATTTTTTTTTTTTTTTTTTTTCTGCTCAGAAAAATCTCTGGTGCCTTTTTCGTGACATCCCCCAACTACATTTATCATTATCATTAGAGAGAGCACCGAGACATGTTTTGATGGCACTTGAAATCAGTGGGAGAGGAAAAATAACATCTCTGGTACAAATCTCAAGTCTGTTTACTTTATAATCAAACTCAAGGTGGTGTGTTAAGAAAAGCTTAACTGTAAACCACTGAATTTCTGGAGAATTTCACAGTTCCTTTCATATGTATGCAAACATTCCAGGCTGTCCATACTCTTCCCCTCCATGCAATGTCCCAAGCAGTCATGCCCTCTCAACAGTGCTCACAGCTCCACACATATAAGGCCAGTTTTCTTTACTCCCTCTGGGAGAAAAATGCTGATCTGTGGCTCTGAACTGAAGTACAGAAGACCTTTGAGCCTTTGCTTCTGTATGAACATGGGGCCAATTCCTCAGCTGGTGAATGATCATCCCTTGCTGCACTGAGCTACATAGCTATGCTGATTTTGATGCCACTTGCGAATCTAGTTCACTTCTGCGGCTATTCATTAAGGCTTACTGCTCACAGACAAAGATTGCTTAGAACAAAGACTGCTTAGAACACATAAACATCCTTCGATGTTTTCTCTCTTGGGCTTCATTTATGTTTGTTCCTCCCCTCTTCCCACTTGTTTCTCCTTCAGTAAAGGGAAAGATCACAATTTTTCTTTTTATTTCTCTGGAAAGAAAACAGGCTTTCTTACCTGTCTAACCGTAACTGGCAGGCTGTTCGCAATATGTCAACTATGCCCTCCCTCTTCAGCTGTTTACAGCAGACACTAGTTGCAATAAAGCAGCCAGTCCTTCCGATGCCTGCACTAAGGTAAGGAAAAGCAGAGAGAAGCAGTGAAGATGTTAGAATGGCTTTGGAACTTTCTTGTTTAATGAGTGCCATTAAACCAGCAATCAAACCCCATCATCCCTTTCCTCCCACCAGTCCTTGCCAGGGTGCTTGCAAATATAAACCCCTAACTAGGAAAAGACACTAACTTCAATGGAAGAACAGAATAAAGCATGAGCCACTCACAGCAAAAGAGTGAACACTGCACATATAGTGCTAAAAATGGAATATTAATGGGTACCATTTGACCCAATATGTCATTGAACCTGTCATTGAACCACTGTAAACAAGCAGTTATACAGTATTTCTTAGACTTAGTTTGAGGGCAAATCTTGCTTTGAAGACAACCCTTGTTTTCAGATTCTTAATACTAATAGCTTCTTTGAAAGCTATTTTCATTCACATGTACAGTAAAAAAAAAAACAAAAAAAACAAAAACAAACAAAAACGAAGCCAACAACCCTTGCTTAAGTCATTGGAGCTAACAGCACTATGGCAAATGTGAAGTCATTTGCCGATTAGATCAACAGTTCTCTGAATTAGTAAAGGATAAAACAAATTCACCATTAAAGAAATTCCTGTCTTTCTTGAGCACCTTTATACTGATTCAGCCCTTGCTTAATGAACAAAATTGATTTTATTCTCAAAGGCACAGTGCTACTGAAGCTGTGAATTCTTCTTATCACCTAACAAAAAACAGCAGCAAAAACTGAAAGATCTTCTTATGCGTTAAATAATTAAGTGAGCATACTAAGGAATAATTACTTGACACAACTGCAAGAAATCCTGCTTCCATTTAAACTGTGCTAAAGTCATAATACAAAAACACTGGTAACAAGCCTACACGGAACAACAGAGTTTGCAGTTAGCTGCTACTCACAAAGTCCTATTACTGTTACTAGATAAACAGTTTTTTTTACTCTGAGATTATGCTTGTGGGGGAAACAGCTATATTGCAATCATTTTAATTTCTAGTACAGAATGATCAAGGCAATTCAACGCAAGTTTGGGAGATGGTATTATTAAGAACTCATCTCAGCCTCCAAGTAATTGTGATAGAGGCTCCTATGTGGCTTAAAATTTTTGTCCCTGAAGCTCTCTATACCTCATGAACTGATTCATTTCTTTGCTACTTCTAGTTTGTTAATTATAACTTCAAACATTTCAGGGAACTCTTTGCTGCACGTGCATGTTCATCAGTGGTTGAAAAGGAGGGACAAAAAAAAAAAAAGAGAGAAAAATATCTTCTAATTGATGCCATAACCAAACAGGTCACAATACATAGCTCTTGCATACTGTTTCCTATCCACAGACCTCAGCGTGTTTTGCAAAAAGAGGGAACATCACCTGTTTTTTAGATAAAGCAAACAGCACTGACAAAGCACTTGTCCTAGGACAAGCTACAGGTCTCTCAGTGGCTGAGTTCAAGTCATAATCCCTCCAAGACTGCCCAAGAGCAGCACATTATCCCAGGACCTTCAACAGGGCTACTAGCCTGCCTCCAACACGAAGCTGCTTTTAAGAATAGCTTCAAGATTACGCTTGTATCTTTTTTCTCTTTAAGGTGCATTACATTACATCACTGAAGGCCTCAACCACAGCAATATGTTCTACTGAGGTTCTCCCACAAAGGTCAAAATAGCTACGGTACTCAGTGTAACATGGGCCTTGGCTAATGACTTGCTGCATATACCACTTTCAAATAGAGGCAGTGTATTAAATTCCTTCTTCAGATAAAAGTGATTGCAACTGGAATAATCTGAAAGGGCTTTGGTCCACACTTATCACATATATTTAATAATCCTATCACCATGTCTCTTAGTAATTACTTCAAATAAAAATGCCTAATTTCCCCCCAAATTATTACTGTGTCATGAGAATGACACTATACAAGAGAACACAACAAGTATGCAAAGCAAGAGTGACATGGTGACCAGAATCTTTACCTGCAGCAAATACCATAATACTTCAAGGAGCTCTTAGAGAGTCACAGATTTTCCAAGGACAAACCATTTCTTATTTTTCTCTGAACTCTCCCCAATTTGTCAAAATCTGTTTTAAAAAACAGGCAGAAAAACTGGACATGTGGCATCATATGAACATTTTACTAGCGATTACTCCATATTAGCTTATAGGTGGATCTTTAATGACACTGGGCTACCAGCCATTCATACCAAAACTCTAGAAACATTACCGGTGTATAGTAATACCCCATTTACTATGTTTTTTGGATAACAACCATCTGCCATTTCCTAGAAAATGTTATGCAAAACTAAGTAAAATTCCTTACAAAAAATCACAAAGAAATTTGGCAAAATGTGTGTTACTGAAATTATGGAAAATTACCCTCAAGATTACTGCACTGCTCATCAGGCTTTCCGCTACTTACCTGGAAGAATTATTTTGAGAACTGGCTTGTAGTTTTCAAGTAGTCATATTTAACCTTTCCAAACACTAGCAAAACAAGACTTGCTTTTAGACCTATGGAACTTCTCCAATTGTTTAAGATCTAGAATTCAGCTATAATAAACTTTAATAGCTTAGAATTTGTGGCCAAATTTTTTAAACACTCTTGGGTGAAAATAATCCACTATAGCTGATTTAATATTGGTTAGCAGTGGTTTAACATGATCCCTAGTTAGCAGTGCAAAAGAATGTACAATCAGGTCTACAAGTGATCCTCCGACTTCTTTCTGAAGACAGAAGTATCTATCTTCATGCTTTTTTCCCTGCTCTATGATTGATAATTACAATTTTATCATCAGGCTTCAAGCAACCGTAAAGATTTTGCTTCTTTTATAAAAAAAGTTTTCATCTTTGCCAGGGGCTTTTCACAGATACTTCAGTTTTTCAGCTGCATACATTACCTGTTGGTTGATTAGTACTTGCTGCAATCATAGAATCATAGAAGAGTTAGGGTTGGAAAGGACCTTAAGATCATCTAGTTCCAACCCCCCTGCCAGGGGCAG
>JASSUY010044982.1:0-26199 GCA_032466535.1 Forpus xanthops
AACCTAAACTTCCCCTGTTTAAGTTTGAACCCGTTACCCCTTGTCCTCTCACTACAGTCCCTCATGAAGAGTCCCTCTTCAGCATCCTTATAGGCCCCCACGCAGCCTTCTCTTCTCCAGGCTGAACAGTCCCAACTTTCTCATCCTGTCTTCATAAGTGAGGTTCTCCAGTCCCCTAATCATCCTCATGGTCCTCCTTTGGACATGTAAGCACACTTTCTCCAATTTAGCCCATCCATGAGTGATGTGGAAATATTCTATGTCCACTGCTAAATTACCCAAACCGACTAGCTCTCAAGCAAACCCTGCGCCAGAGTGTGACTCTGAATGCAACAGCATACCCAGTCATGTCAGTGGAATATTTACAATTAATATCATGTATCAAATGACTGCTTTAAAGCCTGAAGCCTGACCTGAGTAAGCACAAATTTGGAACCTGGATGGTGGGGAACTGGGGAGAAAAATACAGATGAGATGCTACAGGAACATTTGGGAACAGGTAGGGGCAATGGTGCAAATGCAATTCGTGGATAGCAATTGTGCATTCTGATGGCTCCTGGTATTTCAAAAAGTTTTACTTTTAATTGGCTCCCAGTGTCCTTCCTGGTAGACAAGCAATGAGCAGCTAGCCAGATTCATCTTCTTGTTGCAGCAGGGTTACATCTTAGGCACAGCTCAGGAAAGGCTCCTTTTACCACTTGTTTCCATGGATCACATCAGGCTGCAAGGATAGATGGGCATGGCTGCAGGAGTAGTGGACTCACGTGTAATACTGCTGCTTGGAGGGAGGAAAAGTGATGTCAAATGATAAGGTACTCTGGGCAGAGACATAAAAGGCTTTAAAAAGAGTTATAGGGTGCTTGTTTAGAGGTTGTTTTCAGTCTCTAACCATCTTGCAGAGGATGTCACTACCTGGAAAGGCAGAACTAATGAGCAGGACTCAACAGACTCTCCCAGTCTTTTCTGGAGGACTGATTTTGTTGTAGTGGAAAAATACATGTGATTTTACTTGAGTTAGTTGAAAACTGAGGAAGTCAGAACTGACTATGGAAGACTGCTGCTCATTTAAGTGAGCCTTTAATGGGACTTGGGGTGATGCACACCTTGCTGCAGCTGTAGATGAACCACTGTATGTCAGCAAAAGCATTAATCCATTCCAATGGTACTTTTTCAAATATGCAAAAGAAATACAGAAACTTGGGAAACTACAGAAGGTTCGGGTAAGACAAAACCGATCATTTCTTGTTGCAGGAAACACCTCAGTAAGCCTGTGGGGAAGAAAATCACAAAAGTGAAGTAAATAGAGCTTTGAAATATCTGACAATTTACAATGTATAAAAAAATCTAAAGCATGGAAATGCTTATAAAAAAAAGGCCTGATACTTGCTGCTGCCATGAATTGGATTGTTTTAATTGATTGGAGAATTTTAGATTCCTGGCAGACCTCTGAGGTATTTAACAATATTGTGCTGTACAGGAGATTTTCATGAGTCTAAGACACGTTTCTCTTCTGGTTCACAATTCAGCTGATGCTCTAAGCTTCCATAAAACCTTTTTTTTCAATTAAAAAGTGTTCTATCCCTCTAAATTGCTTTCCTGTGTGTTTTCATCTTGTGAACAGCAGGTGGATGTGAACAAGCCCAAGCTTATTTTTATTTCATAGTAATTCCCACATGTATGAGGTTTGCAAGGTAGCATTCAGGAAACATGCTGATGCTGGTGTGCAGAGGACCTGTGGGCAAAACTAGATAGACTTTGGGAGAATAGGCAGAGTTTTAATTTAAAACTAAACATAATATGCACAAAGACACCAGAGCCCAAAAGAAATGCAGTTTTGACTGAAGTTGGTAATTCTGGTTTTAATGGGCTAAACGTCCTTATTCCACCTTAGTTCAATCAAGTCTAAAGTGAAGTCACACAAAAGTCTGACGAAATGAACCCTTTTAAATAATTTACATCTTCCTGCAACTATTTCCTTGCTGGATAGTGTAGGATAGAAATTGAATAATTAGAGAAAAAAAAAACCAAAAAAACCAAACCCATTAGATTCTACAGACTAAATCAGTTTATTCTGATTACTTTCATCGTTTAGGTGCCAAGTGTTTTTAAGTGGTGTCTTTGTTGGTTTTATTTGTTTGTTTTTAAGAAATAGATATTTAGAGCCAACATATTTAAGACTGAAACATATTTTCTTGATGAACTCTGCTCCCAGCCTATCAAGCTGGTAAGACCCACTGTCAACTAAAGCATCTCAACTTGCGCCAGAAGCTGAGCAGAGCATTTAGGCCAGCCTAAGCCTGTGGAGAGCAGATGGCCAGAGGTCAGTAGCTTGGAAGTTTTATGAAATCACCAGTTCTGAGTGAAGCACCCAGGGTGATCCACAACAGTGCTTTGGCTTCAGTCTGGCAGATTACTCCACAAAAAGAAGAAACTGCAATTCTAGCATTTTTTCATGGATAGTTTCTTATCTAAAGTAAAGATCTATGTCTGCTATTTTGGAAAATGTTCTGAAGGGCTGAGGTGCTGCAATGCCTGAGGTCATTCATGTCCTGAGCTTTGCCTGCTCACCTTGCATCTGGGCAGCATCAGCGACAAAGCCCAGGGTGCTGCAGACATGCCAGTCCTGCCTCTCCTGCAAAGCCTCTCCAACTGCCCCTTGAATGCTGTGGGTGAGGAGGACATGGGACTGCAACTCTGCAAAATGCCAGTTGTGAGGGGAGGTCACTTAAAATAGGCTGGCACGCAAGTCGAGAAAAAGAAGAGAGCAGCTACTACTGTTATGTGTAAAGATGGAACCAAACCTCTTAACTATTTTCCCTCAGTATTTGTTTTGACTTAAGTAATAAAGACAGCTAGTCCTGTTTTAAAACAAACAAAAAAAAAAAAAAACAGATTGATATATTTTAGACACTTTCCCCATTTAGTAACAGCTGAACCATTTTTGGAATCACCATTTTGGAAAAGAAGAGATAAATTTCCCCTGAAATCTACTTGTGAACTAATGGTGCTCTGTTGCTAGCCCGGCAGAAATACACCACTTGCAGAGGGAAGTATTACTGGGAATGAATGCAGAACACTCTGGGCATTCAGGCTAACATTACAGTTTCCTATGGAAAGTGTTTTACTTGCTGAATGTCTGCTCTATCCATCCTCAAAAGGAAGGAATAAACATAGAGAAGCACAAAAAGAGCACTCAGGTAAAGTAAGAACCTATAATTCTTGACTGACCATCTAAAAAGAACATTTTTCTCCTGAAGATACTGCATTCAAAGAATATTAGCAGAAAATGAGACTTCTATGAAGACATAAATGCACCTTTTCAGTTCAGTGCTGAATGATGAGTCAGAGCTTCCAACCTCTTCTCCCTTACAATACACCCATGTATGTGCTAAGGCACTTGGGGATGGTCAGGCAGTCAGAACACTGGCCTGTTTGAAAAACTGCAGCTAAAAGTGAAGTCAATAGCAGAAAGGAAGAAATTTATATGAGCAAAGCAGTGGGCTGTAAGTTAGGGAAGCAAAGCAAAGCAGTTCCAGGAATGAGAAACTGTGAAAATAAACAGCACAATGTGAATTTGTAATAAATGAACAGGGTAAGAAACAGTAAGTATAATAACTGAAATATAACAATACAGAAATTAAAGCAGTTTCCTCTTCCTCTGAACAGCCCTGAAAAATGGCACAACCGGACATTTAAGGGAGCAGTGTGTTTTGCTGTGTGAAGTGCTGCTCTGTGCAAAGTACAAGAGCTGGGGCCCTGCTGCCAGGTAGCTTGGGTGGGTTGACCTGTCCAGCACGTCAGAGAGCATGGCTGCCTTGCAGAGGAGAGAAGGGATTGTGACCCTAAACCCTTCCTTTAGCACCGAGCTGAAAAAGTGCCTTCTTTCCTACACATTTTTTTTTCATTGACTTCTTTATACTGAGAAGAAAAGCTTTGTGGCTGTATTGCTTATTCTACAACAAAGCACTTGCAAAGTATATTCCTCTTCCACTCCTCAACAGATGTATAGGCCTGCATTTCTTCTTTATTTGAAAGTTCATTTTTGACAGTGGATGCCACACATAGGAGCCAACATGGGCAATTTACAGCTGGGGACGGTTCAGGGGTGTCAGGGGGCTCCCTGCCAGATCCACAGGATGATGGGCTCACAGGCATGAAAACAATGCCATGTCTTTCTGTGGAGGCTGAGACCCCATGCAAAGCTACAGCAAGTCTCTAACTGCCAACCTAATCAGAGGGCCATGGCAAGTAAGCTTTCAGCATCCTGCCCTGGCTGGTGTCCATCTCCCTCATCAAATCCCAATTAGTTCTTTGCATAAAGTCACTTCACCTGAAACTTAAACAGCTAAATAATGGAGATAAGAGATTGAGTTGTAATTTAAGCACAGAGGTTGGATAGATACAAACCCATCTAGCATATAAGTTAGAGTAGGAAGGTTGGATTCAATGCTCATACTATGTACCAGGATCTGTATGGCTTTGGCTGCCTGTACTGGTCCATAGGTAGCAACCCAGAGCCTTTATGCATATAAACATGCATTTATCCAGGTTATTCATCCCACTTCCAAAAGCTCATTGAGAGACAGAGACTTCTTTCATGTCAGCAAACATGTCCAGTTTCCCCTTCCAGATTCACAGTGAATTTGAGCTTAGGCAAAGCTAGCATGAGTAAGTACTTCTAGCTTTGGCAAATTTGTTTTCCTAATTTTTAATGAGGTCTGTCCTCATTACACACACTGCTGTGTGCATTTCTTTTCTTGAAGTTGTGTGGGATGGAACTAGGCTCTGACCAAAGAACATCCCACAGGAGCTAATGTGGGCAGCTGATGGTCAAAAATTCCATTATTTTCCTAACTGTGCTACAATAAATTGTCCCTATGGAGACATAGTGCTGCTGCCAGCCATGCATGCAGGGCATTAACCCTGACTTCAAAATTTGTATACAATCTGTTCAGGCATTTTCATGGGAAAATGGCATTTGAACACACTCAGCACAACCAGTGAACCACCTTGTGAAGCCATGGCTGCCATTATATTCTGAAAGATTGAATTTCTACCCTGATACCTGCAAACAGCAGCCTTGTGTGCAGATATGGCACCCTGGTGAATGTTGCAGAATACACCTGTGAAGCCCCTTCAGGTCTTTGTGGGGATATCCTGAGTAATTCAAAAGTAGGCAGTGTATGTCTGGGTTTGGCATTTTTTAAGTGCTGCAGCTGTTTTAGCATTTAGAAAGTTAAAGTGCCATCTGAGCCATCAATCCAGCAGCTTCGTATTTGTGTGTTGTGTCAGTTTGTGGTGCCATGCCAGCAATTGCTTGCAACATAATACGCAGTGAAGCCTGGCATGGAAATCCTATGTCAAAGGAAGTCACATACATGATGAGTGGTCTGCAAGGATAGTGGAGAGGTCTGTCAAAGGAAAAATGGCAGCAGATCCTGCAGGATTTCAGAGCTCAGACGAAATTTCAAGTGGGATTGTCACAGTGTAAAAATACACAATGCTCCATGGACATCGCAAGTGCTACACTGAGTTATGTTGGATGAGACTGTGGGGCTGCAGTGAGCAGCTGCAGAGACAAACTCCTGAATTCCTACCACTGATTGTACAATGCAATAAACCGTTACTTAGGGAAGAGAACAAAAAGAGTGGTTCATTTTTGGAACATTTTTTGTAATTGTTTAAAGTAGACACCCAAGGTAAAAGTGCAAACAATTGGCCAGAATTTGGTTAATAACTGCTTACTAGACTATTTTTAATCTCTGTTCTTGATATTCATTATCCACTTTTTATTCTCAAATGGACATCTTAATTCAAATAATTGTAAGTTACAATATGCACTAACTTCAGTGCAGAACTGGATTGTGTCTTCGCCACATCTTTCCTTTCCTGTGTCACAATGACCCATACTAAGAAGGGAAATATTGCGGACAAGCTGTCTTTTTTTTAAAATTTTCTTTCAAGCAGAGAGACATATAATTTTCTGCATTATATAAAATAAAGCAAACTTACAAATCTTTTGCATTTTCATGCTGAATGTCCCAGTACTACTGAGATGGCCTAAAAGTCTTGGTATAGAGCAGAATTACTCAGTTCATTTTAATTGCAGTCCACTGGATAAACTTATCGAAGTCACCTGGCAGAAAGCAGTCTGCTGGCTCCAGGCCTGCTATGAGGACAGGCTCCGTGTACTGATCTTGCAGCAGGCAGGAATTGCTCCCCAGCTGCCCACAGAGCAGCTGGGGCACTGGCAGAGAAATACAGGCTCTCCTGGAAAGAACGTGGGAAATTTCACGAGACTTTGTGGACTTTGTGTAGTAGAAGTAGTGCAGGGACCACAACTGAAAGAAATAAAAGTACTCTATTTCAGTTCTTAATGACCTGCAGTAAATATTCCAAAAAGACTTTTTTTTTAGGAGGAGAGTAAAATTCCCAGAGACAGTTGTGAAGAAACATTTCTTCATTCAACTGAAATGAAATGCCTGAATAAAAAAAGCATTCTGTCAAAGAAAATTATTCTTTGTAGGAGCCATGAGCAGAGCCTAAGAAAGAAGTCAAGCTTTAGGGTGTTGTTGTAGTGAATCAAAGTTACAGCCTGGTCTCCTTAGTATGCGGTTATCCTGCTTAGTGCTGGTCATGCTCCTTTTGATGCAGCCCAGGATCTACTTAACAAAGCTTATACATAAACTACATTGACTATCTTTTCAGACACCAACATTGAGAACAGCTTAATTAGGCATGGTGAATTGCAAATGACTTTGTGGCACTTGTGATGCCTCCTGTAAGGAGTTACAGTAGCAGTAGCCACATGTTTCTCAATATTGTTTTTTTTTTCACCTTTAATAGCTGTGAATATAATTTAATATGGGATGCCTATGTAATAATCTAAGTGAAGGCTGTGACTTGTTCAGTACAATGAGGTGATTATGCCTTGGACTGTAACACTTATGCAAATGCATGATCTAATTAAGTGATGTGGAAGTAAAAAAACCCCACAATAAATAAAAAAAAAAAAACATAACCAACAAGCAAAAAATAAAAAAAAAAACAAACCACCAAACACCCACACAAAAATCCCACAACAACAAATCTCCCAGGAAAACGATACAACACATTTCTCCACCAAATAAGGATGATTTGTAAGCATGTTCCAGACAGACGTACTTAGCAGTCTGTGGTCTGAGCAACCAGAAAAAAAAACACTGAAGAGTTGAAAACTTGCATTTTGAGATGAGGAAGAAGGAGGTTTATAGGTCAGAGATGTAGAGCCTCACAGGGAGAAAACTCCCAGCACACCTGGGACTTCATCATAGCAATCATGTACCTTAAGACCAGAGTTTGTTAACTGGATGACATACTGCCATCAGAATGGTAGAACTTCCTAATGTTATTGTAGAGCTCTCAAAACAAAACAGGTAAATACTAATTATCTTTGATTTAATTGGGCTCATATACCATGAATTATATATGGGGAAAGAAAGGAGAAGGAATAAATTACATGATGAGACTCTGAAAATCTTCATTAATGAATGAGTTTATATCTCCAGATTAGCTTGCCCTGCTTTTGGGAAAGGAAGCAGCTTCCCAATCCCTTGGGGTCTTTCCCAAGTCCCTAGCATCCTATATATGGAATGTACTGCTCTGTGTGTGTGCTCATAAACATCTCTCTTGCTAACACTGGTATTTATCCTAACCCCATCCTGCTCTGCATCAGGAAACACTAGTTTTCTACATGACATTCAGATGTTCTGTTCCTAAAAGCACACCATAGTCTGTCTTGGCTCTGTTGCTTCACTGTGATTCTTGTGGCATTTGTCCAATTCAAAATGTTGATCCTAACTTTAAAGTGTTCGCATTCCTTAGCTGCCATCCACAAATCGCATGGGAGAGTTCTTTATTTCACCATGCAAGCTATGTCAAAATTATTGAATAGAACTGAACTCAAGACTAAATACTCTGGAAATTATTTTAAATTTCCTCTGAATTTGACAACAAAACATTGATCATGCTTATCATATGGTGGCTTCACTTAAACCCTCGCTTTTCACATTCTGAAAATACCATGCAAGACAGCATCAGATGGACATCTTATTAAATATATTCCACAGTAACAAAGCAAAAATACAATGTAGATACCCTTTGACTATTTAGATAAAACCTTCTTATAGTAACTCTGAGTCAAGGTTTCAATGGAAGCAGAGGACCACATGAGGTGGTGATTGATGGGAACTTCTGTGATTCTCACCAGTTTTGACTAAAATTCAATCCATGTAGACTTGTGTCTTGCAAAGCCAATGGGCCAAAGCTTATGGAGCTGCTGGCATCATAGCCTGAGGGGTGCATTTAAAATGAGAAATACAAAGACAGCAGTTTTTAAGAATACTCTATTAGCTGTTCATGATTTCAAAACTGGTTGAAAAACTATTCTTGTTAGAATACAGAGGGCTGTGGTAGCGCGACAAAGGAAATAAAAGTTTGAAAAGGGAAGTGACTAGCTGGGGAAGCTAAGTTAGCAATGAGTTGGAAACCCCTAAAATGAGCACCTCCCATATGAAGATAGGCTGAGAAATTTGGGGCTGTTCAGCCTGAGGAGAAGGCTGCGTGGAGAACTCATAGCAGCCTTCCAGTATCTGAAGGGGGCCTATACGGATGCTGAGGAGGGACTCTTCCTTCGGGACTGTGGTGAGAGGACAAGGGGTAACGGGTTCAAACTTAAACAGGGGAAGTTTAGATTGGATGTGAGGAAGAAATTCTTTACTGCAAGGGTGGTGAGGCACTGGAATGGGTTGCCCTGGGAAGTTGTGAATGCTCCATCGCTAGTGGTGTTCAAGGCCAGGTTAGACATAGCTTTGTGTGGCATGGTTTAGCGTGAGGTGTTTGTGCCCATGGCAGGGGGGTTGGAACTAGATGGTCTTAATGTCCTTTCCAACCCTAACTATTCTATGATTCTATAATTCTATGATTAAAGATAATAAAGAATCATTAGAAATATCAGGAAAAAAAATCCTGCAGGGCAGGTTTTGCATATATATCATTGCTACATAGAGACTGTAACCCTTTAAGAGACAATGAAAAGGAAGAATTTCTCAGTAGATATTTCCATTTTCCTTTTCAGCATTGATAAGGTAGGAGTTAGAAAAGGAAAATTAAGCATTCATCTTCTTCATAGCACATGTGAGTTTTAAAGTAACTCCCTGAGGATCACTTCTAAATTTCTCCATTTTTCAGACATCGAGCACAGGAGGTGTGAGGTTCTTGCATGGCTGGCCATAAGCAGAAGGTCAAAGTGATGTTTCCAGTGAAAATTTTACCCGTGTCAGTAGTGTTGGTGTAGGTCCTAGATCTTCTCATATCTTAACTGGGCATGTCTCCTCCAGAGTCTTCAGTAGTAATACACCTCAGTCCCTTGTTTACTCACATGAGAGCAAGTATATTTTACATTATTTTTCCGGGCTCTGTGTAGGAGAGGTATGTGGGTGAAATATAAGGTTTTATAATGTACAGGAGGTCAGAGGAGATTTGACCCTGAGCAGAGACCATGTAAAACATCTCAGATGCCTCTGTGTGGCAGTGCTTTTTCAATATTCATTCCAGACTGATCGTGTTTCATCTGCTCTAAGACTGTCAATAAAAAAAATGACATAGGATGAAAAGGAAGCCAAAAAGGATGTACATTTGCCAAAAATATAATTCCCTTTTCTATCAAAAAAATGCTGCTATTGCTGTTCTATGTCATTAACCAGGCAGTGATTTTTCTCTCTTATAAGTTTTTGAAGTGAAGTCACTATCCTACACTTTGCCATCCATTAGGAAGGAACTCTCAGATTCTTACCTTGAACTCACAGCCAGACCCATGCAAGTACTGACAGGAAATGTGACAACACACAAGTGCTACTTGAGAGTGTTGGTGGCGTTTACTCAGGTATGTCTATCTGGAAAATAGATGGGCACAATTGAGTGTCTGCATTTAACAATTTCTTAATAGTATTTCACAATAGCTTAATCACACTTTGTCTGTTTAGCATGGTGTTACTTCTGTGGTCTTTGCTACTATCAGAATAATTCATATACTCCCCGGGGATCCCTCCAGTGGCAACTGGTACAGCTCTTTCGAGTAAGCCTTTTAGTCTAACATAAATCCTACCCATATTATGATGAATGCAGAAATGGAGGCTAAACTAAGGATTCAGGATATATCATTGAAAACAAACAAACAAATAAAATCAAGAAACATAATTCAAACACATCTCCGGCTGATGTATACAGGACATAGCTGTTTGGCAAGATAAAACCTGGAATAGTGAATTGGAATACATAAAACAGTGCTAGAATAGAAATCTTCAAGAAACAATTAGTCTTGTCTCTAGTATGAAGTGCAGTTTGCAGCATACTAAATCCTGACAAGCCCCATCTGCTTAAACTATGCTTCCTTATAATTTAATTACACAAGGTATCTGTGCCTGAGTCATTAACAGCATTATGAATAATGTGATTCATTACCAGTGTCCTACATGTTTTGTTTGTTTCTTGTTTTCATAAGATATAGAACAGTTACTGACAAAGATTTATATTTTGACAGTCTCCATCTGGGCTATTCTAATACAATTTTCCAGTATATATTTTTTCTATTTCAGTAACTGAAGCATGTTGCAATCTTTCTCTGGGGTATGGGAACAGCTTTATAAATGCCCAAACAGATGTGTAGTTCTGTAGTGCTACAAAGTTGCATTTTCTCCAAATAAAACTGCCTTTTTACAACCACAAGCAATATTCTCTGTGTTTCTGTTTGTACTGCTTTGGTCAATACTTTCACTCTTTCTTTTCCTGAGTTGGGTTTGTATCTGCAGACAGGCAGCAAAATAAATAGTTAAAAAAAAAAAAAAAAAAAAAAAAAAATTAAAATTTTTATGGACATATTTGTATGGAAAAATAGGAAAAGTTTGAAATATTCTAAAAATGTTGAATGCTGGACATCTGGATAAAACAGGTAAACAAGTTAGCGCTGGAAAGAAAATTTCGCATGGTTTAAAACATGGCATGTAGCAGTCGCATTAAGTTGTACAGTAGTTTGCTTCATTTTAGAGTTATCTCTTCAAGTAATAGTAATGTAATCATGTTAAGATTTCAAGGGCTTTTACAGGAGAGCAGGGTGTCATTTAGCAGGATATCAATGAGGAAAGATAGCTAGCTAAAATCTTGTCAGGGTATTAAGGGCTGTTCTCATATACTTTTGTTAATCCATTTGAAGTTCTGTATATGCTAAACCTTATCCAAGAAGACAGATTTTGTCACTGGAAATAAGAAAAGAGATGTTTTTCTAGCAAGTCTCTTTGCTTATTTCAGTGTTATACTCTTAACTAACCAGTTCTGTTGGCTGTGGTTGAGGGCAGGATGCTACCATAGGTAAAATTTTGATCTGAAATGATTCACTCAAAAGAAGTTTTACACAGATGATCTGTTTTTTTTTTTTTTCCATTGCTGGCTAGAGACAAGATAGCTAGCAATAATACATTTTCTAGTGCCATGACTAAATGATTGTAATGTAGCTGATCCCACACCAAAAAAAAGGGACCAATTTCTGGTTCCCTTCCAGAGGGAATTTTAGTCAAGGCCTGTATGCCAGGTTGAAAAAGGAAGGCAAATAGTACTGTTTGATGAAGAAGGTGACAGAGTTCAAGTTGGAGAGAATTTCACCTTCAAAGTAGAACCTACTTTTATCCATTCAGCTAGTAGGGAGCAGTTTCCCTCATTCCTTAAGGAATAAAGGGCATAGAATCATAGCATAGTTACGGTTGGATAGGACCTTAAGATCATCCAGTTCCAGCCCCCCTGCTATGGGCAGCGACCCCTCACACTAAACCATGCCACCCAAGGCTATGTCCAACCTGGCCTTGAACTCTGCCAGGGATGGAGCATTCACAGCTTCCTTGAGCAACCCATTCCAGTGCCTCTCCTGATCAGAAGGGCTAAAGTAGCCAACAGTGGAGCCAGACTGATGTTCTCATGTTGCAAACATGCCCCATTTTGTTGACACAGTTGGAAGCCACTCCCTGTGGAGACAGCATATGGACTGTCCCCTAATTTCTCCCTGAAGTCTCCTGTTTTAAGAAGAGATGCTGGTATTGCAAAAACAGAGTGAATCTCTCAGGTCCTCATCAGCCTACCGTCTCAAGCAATTTCATGCCTATTAACCTCAGAATATACTTATCTTCCAGTGGAGGTCTCAGGCAGTCGCATGGTTAGCCTGGGGATCATTGCAAGAGTTAATGCTGCTCTAAGTGATTTCAGGTGGAAAATCTTTCCTTTCTGGAAAAATGTGTAGACTGGAATAGTTGATGAATTAAGGGATGATAGTCTGAATCATCACTAATATTCTATTTGCTATGTAAATGCAATACTTGTTTCTTGATAAAATTTAGGCATCTTTCTAGTTATTCTTTGAAATTGTAGGGCCCTTTCTGGGAAAACAGAGAAAGTACATATGCTTTCCAGGAGCTGTCACACAATGGACAGCAGTGACTTGAACCCACAACCTCTCAATTACCCTGTGTCAGTCAAATGGCTTGGCTGACCACATGATTTTGTTAGATTTACCTGATGAACACAACATCTGTACAGTCTTCCAAGAACATTTCATGTGTACGTGCTTTGAGAAGCAATGGAGAGAATGCAATAAATATGGTAACTAGCAGGTGATGAGGAATTTGATGAAAATAAATTCAAGACTCTTTTGAAGACTAAATGAATGTCTCAGTACATATATAAATCTTCTGCTCTTTATTAAGTCCTGCAAAGATTTATTAAATTTTGTATGGCTTAAGAAATACAGGAGAACTGTAATAATAAGAGTGAAGGGCTTGCATATAATTCGCATTTTATTAATGGTCAAATGGGTTGATTATATCTTTTCTGATATGATATTACAGAGTATTATATAAACTAATATTTGTGGAAAATTTATGCAACTCAGATGGTTCAATCTTAAAAAAAGCCTAAATCATTTTCTAGCCTTAAATGTCTTTGGCATTACGGTTTCTACTTTTAAAGTATATGATTTCAGCATTATTTTTATCAGAGTTGCTTTTTCTTTGGTAGGAAAAAAAATAAAATTATACCAATACACTTTTCTGAGCAGCCTGAAGATTTGATTTCTTCCCATATAGATGTAAATCTGACACATTTATTCCAGGAGTGTTAATGCCAGGTTGAGACCAGATGTGAGCAATGATCATCTGGTCACAGATACGTGCAACAGATGCTTCCCTTAAAGCAAGAGAAGATAACACTGACTACATGGCACCTGAAAGAGCCCAAGGCAGTGCTCAGCAGCCACTGCCATGAAGACTACATCCAAAGAAATCACACAAGAGAAGGCAGAAAGGGGAAACAGCAACATAAATAACTAGCCACAGTTATGGTAGTTAAAATATGTATACGAATAATGGTTAGCGCTTAAAGCTGAAGCATCTCCTGGAGTCCTATGATAGAGCAACATGCCTTGTTCTCTTAAAAGACACCATTCAACCAGACTGTGCAGTAGAGCTGAACCCCTCCCCACAACCCACAAAAAGAATGTTTCAAATAAATATAAAACAATGAAAAATTACTATGTGAAAATGTCCCATCAAGCTTTAAGGGAGCAGCTATCAAACTGTTTTTCCTGTGTCCTAATTGCTTTCCCTGAAAAAATTGGGAAGAGCCAGCTGCTGCCCTCAGACACAAAGTAAATGAAAACATTGCTTCTGGTCCCTTCAACCTGCTTGTGTGTGTAGGCTTAGCAAGGACTTCTGAGGAAACTCAACTGAGCTTGCAGAGAGAAAGCACATCACCTCCCAAGCTTGTGTTTGCTGGAGGGTAGGAACTTACAAACAGACATGCCAGGCCATTTGACATATAGTAACATTCTTGTTGGCAAAAGAAACTGACTATGTCAAAGCTTCACTTACATCACAAACAGTTTTGTATTAAAAAAAAAGAAAAAATATTGCTCGTAACAAGTTTACTGGATGACTATAGGACCTCTGGATAAGGAGGCAGAAATTAATTAAGTGACAGATGGTAAAGTAGCTGGAAAGTGAAATGATAAGTTTTCCATTTGCCTTTCCACTTAAAATACGATGGACAATTTCTTTATCCAAGGGCACTTGTCATGGGAGCTTAGAATGAGAACTTGACAGAGAATAAAGTCTCTGAGGAAGCTATGAAGATCTCCAAAACCCAACTCAAGACATTCAAGAACAGTAAACCCTCATGGGTAAAAATTCCTAGGGTTCTGAAAGAAATAAATTGAAAAATAATAGGGATAATAGGAAAAATAGTTACGTTTCTTTGCTCTGCTGAGATATGATACACATGAGGACTACGATGTTAACTGCTTTAAAGAGAAGACATATAAAATAAGCTATGGATATTAGCATATTACAGTAATATCATTGAATACATATTGCAGAATTATCTCTGCCCAGCACAGATAACTCTACACACACTTGTTGTTTAAAAATTTGAGAAAACTGTTTTTCCTGTTAGATCTGAAGGTCGTTCTTATTTCTTTCTTCCTCAGAATAGCATGAAAAATACAAAATACTAGGGTAGGTCACTGCTTCTTTGCAATATTGATAGACAGCTTTTCTAAATGTTTTCCAGATTGAACGTTTTTAAGTATGTGACTTTGGCAACTTGCATATTTGAGCAATAAAATACATCCAGTAATAGCTGTGTATGTGCCAGGAGTGTGCTCCTGTAATGTGTAATATGTATGAACCTATTGAAGAAGCAATTTCACCAACTTTTGAACATTGTTTTTGCCATACAAAGAGATTTTGAATGCCTGAATGTTGAGAGAAGAGGCCAACAACAATAAACCAAAATATTTTAGAGGATGTCTTCTCTGTGCAGATATAAAATTATGGACCACTCCAACAGGAACAAACACGAGTTAATTTAATCAACATGTGAACTGTTTGCAGAGTTGGGTTACTTTCTCTGAATTTACAATGAAAGATGTTTGAAAAAGATTGCAAACTCACAGATGGAGACAGGAATGAAACTCCACTGACTATTTAGCCAAGCGGCCTAACCCAGGAAAGAAAGTGGAAAGCTTGTCTGAATAGCTACTGAGGTTTGTGAGGCTAGCCAAGTAATATTCTTGTGAGTCAGTTGAGTTATTGCAAAATCAGAAAGAGTCATAGAATAATGATGATCATGGCAGTGGTGTCAGGGATTTGATGAACAGTTCTGCACTGGTAATTTCAAAATAGCTGGAGGTGGTTGGTCTACAACCTCTTCTTCCTCAGGAGGGGAGACAACAGGGAGGCTCAGCTCCTGTGTTCACCCTGCTTGCTCATACAAGGCACATATTGGCACTGTGTTGTATTTGTTACAATTATGGTACAGTCTGTGCTTGCTCTGTGTTGAAAATGTTTGTAGAAGGGATTTCACAATGAAGTGCTGAAGTAGCAGTATGCTGAACTCCAGGATGCAGAAGTTCATGTGACACCGATGTTCTTATTAGCAATGCCAACTGTTAATCAAATGCAGAGAAGATATAATTCCATTTTGTGGTTAATGTTTATCCCATGTGAGCCCCAGAAGTTACTTTTGCTCCATTGTTCTTCTATTCTTTGGTATAACTGAGTTTTATAATTATCAATATTAACATTTTCCTGTTCAACCTAGCCTCTGCCATCCCCAGTGGACATTATCCAGAGCTTGGCATGACAGCAAAATATATTAGTTACGTGATATGTCCTGCCTACCTTCTTGATTAAAATCTGTTGATTTAAAGTCTTTACCCTAATAGAGCTAGAAAATGTGATAGTTCTCTCCCTTTCCTATCGCAGGAAGGATGTTTATTAAATGTACTCTCAGGAACACCAGCTTTCCATAGCTTGACAGATAAAACCCACAGGCCATTTATGAATGCTTCACCGTAAGAATGAATTAAAGGGTCTCTGGCATGAATTAGTTGCCTTATTTCACAATTAGAAATTAACAGAAAGTTCTGGATGGGAACATTGAGGCCAGCTGGGCAGTAGCGAGGAGGAGGGATGCACTTGTTGATCAAACAAGCCTGCATACTGACGTTTCTTGCTGATAGGAAAGTCTGAACTCTAGTGATCATGGTATCTTCAGCAAAGCTGGGAGCAATTGCTGGCAGAGAGGAAAAAGCAGCTTGCAGCTTTCTACTCTATTTGGCCCAGACTCTGAACCCACCATCAGAACACCTTGTGGATAGGCTGGTTAGCTGTCTCTTTAATGCCGACACTTAGCTTTGACTCATGGTGGTGCATCATTTACCCACACTGCCATGAACAATTGACACCAGTGTCTTCTGCTGATGAGGCTGAACACATTTGTGACATGGATTATGTAGCAAAGAAGTCTCCCTATACACAGTATTTTCCCCAGGTATGATACAGATGTAGGAAGAACTGCAAACCCTATGAGCATCACTGAGGCTGCAGTCTGTGGTGCTGCCCCCTAACTCACTGACCTGTTCTGAATGCAGAAGACCTAGGAAGAACCGGTGAAAGAAACAAGTTTAGCTTGCTCTAGGAACAGTAAGTTTGTAGGCATATGACAGCTTTGTTAAATTATCAACCAGTGGCCAAGGATCATTACAGCCTGTAAACAGACAGAGTAGAAATCTGGTCAAAATAAAACTCTTATACTAAGAACCAATTTTAGCCTGAGGCTCCTGGTTGGTTTCTTCTGACTTCATCAAACAACAAAAAGAGAACCTCATCAGTATTAAGCATTTAAAAATAAATATGGAAAGGAAAATATTTTTGTTCATGGCCATTTTCAGGTTTATATTTTTCTTCACAAGATTTTGGAAACTGATATTGGTTAAATCTTATTTTTGTAATGAAAATTCATCCTTTAAAATGAAGCGCTGATCAGTAGGTATTTTTCTCCAAGGCAGATGACAGCCTGATGAAGATTCATCTTGGCCTAATACACAGAAACAGTGCTGGACCAGAGTAGAGTTTTCCAACAGAATGCTTAGAATTTTGTCATTTATTAGCTGTCATGCATTTTTTCTATTGTTATTACTGCTGATTGTGAAGATTTTTTATGCCTTCTTTATAATCAGCACTCTTTCCTCCTTATTTATTCATTAATGCCACAGTCCATATTTGTGATCTCCAAATTGTTCCCATGGTGACAAATGGGTAATGTCACAAAACTCGATTGTAATGTAACTGCAATTCAATAGGTGTCTTGAATAATGAATTGTAATTTTTAATCTTCCATATGTGGCAATGCTTTTTTTTTTTTTTAATATGTGCAGAAAATGATGATATGTGATGTGGGCTGTAATTCTGATGCAAGAATATTACTGAGAGGTTATGAGATGCAAAGATTTCCATCTAGATCTGTACCCTGTGTTTCTTTTTCGTGGGCCCATGAGCCAAGACTATTATCTCCTCAGCTGGTGAAACTTTAGGGAGTAGCTGGTGGGCTTAACACACAAGGGGCTTGGGTCAGCATATGCAGCCTAAAGATAAATTTAGAGCAACCAATCACTCAGCTTTGGCTACAGCAGCCCTGGAGTGCAAGGGTTGTCTCCAATAAAATCTATGGGATTCTGTTTTGATTTAGAACAGAAAGTCGGAACATAGAATTTTTCATTGTTTTCTTCCTTGAGGTTCTTAAGTGACCCCACTTTCTGCCCCTGCTTCAGTGAAGATGCTCTACAGCTAAAGTGTCCTACAACTATCTTGTTCTACCTTTAAGCCTGAGCAGCAGCCACTGCACTTGCAGTGGGACTGAGCCACAAGAGAAAGCATCAATGTAGTGCATCACTTCTTTGTACCTGCCCCACTGGCAACCCTTTCTTGGATTTCAAAAATCCATAGTGTGCATTCAAAAGGAGCATTGGAAAAATAGTTAGGAGGGACTGCATGATTTCTGAAGATTGTCTTTTAGTGAAAAAAAATATTGACATTCTAATTTAAGAGGTGTATGAAGAACCTGCTCATCTGATCATGTATTTATCTTTCTACCCCGAAATTCAACTATATACTGTAAATAAACTAATGCTTTGTACTTTCCTAAAGAAGAATATGTGATACAGCTTACACGAAGATAGATTATATCTGTCCAAAGTCTCCTGTACTATCTACTCCATAGCATCTTACTACAACTAGCTTCATTATTCATTAATACTCATTTATCAATCGTGCATCTCCAGAAACAAACAGAACAAAGCTCTCTCAAGCAGGTACAAGTTCCATCTCGATGGACCTCCCTGTGTTGCAGTTACAAATTCTTCTACATGACTGAAATGACAAAGTGAACTGAAGTTAATTAAAAACATTGATCTACTAAAAAAATCCTGTGAATTGAAATGGTAAATTATAAATTATTTCTTTTGCTTTGCTTCATTTTTCCTTTGTCACATGAATCTATAAAATGAGAGTTTTAGATGGGTGCATAAGCAGAAGACCTGTTTTTTTTTTTAAAAAAATAAAACAAACAAACAAAACAAAACAAAAAACACCCCAAAAAACAAACAAACAAACAAACAAACAAACAAAAACTCTTAGAAAGATGCTTGTGTTCAGGACAGCAGAAAAACAGAAGATGCAGCACATGAGAATTTTTCAGGTACCACTCTTTTCTGGCACTGTAGTTCTCTTGATCCCCAGTTTTCAAAACCCTCTTCTGCTTCCAACTCTGCTACATGTCAAAGCAGTCATTATGTGCATTATTTATTTCTCTAAAAAGCCTACAACAATCAATATATTTCATATATTAATGCTTAGGTGTTATAAACTGCTTTTGCAAAAGCTTTTTTCCTCCTTTCCTGCTTTCAAAGAAGACATATTCTCCACTACATAGTGATGAAATGATGGGTTTCCTTCCCATTTAAATATGCAGGATCTAATTCTTTGCTATGAATGCTATGAGTTGTTCAGGGATTCATCTCAGTTGCATCGAGCTCCAAAAAGGATGTAACTTCCAAAAGGGATGTTACAAACATATCTACCTGGCCAAAGGATGGTATTCTATGGGTGCTTTCTCTAAAGAAATACGACTCACTGGACACATTAAAATTAGCTATAAAGGGCCAAAGCAACACCTGTGGGTGGCACTTTTTAAATATTCAGTAGCAAAGCCAAGCTTCAGGCATTTCATTTGTGTTAAGAACTGAGCTACTAATTCATTTCTACTGAGGAAAGATGTTGATGAGGTACTCCTGGCAGAAAAAATTAACCTAGAGTGTTCAACATGGAGAAATCACATGTGAGTGGGGTGCCATTATTTTGTTATGGGTTTTTGTCCTCCTATGCACTACTGTTAGCTTCCAGGAGATAATTCGGAGCATTCACTTTTTATGCTTCATAGATCAGCAGCTACAGATCAGAAGAAGAGAAGGCTCCTGCTAAGCTTTTATCCTGCTGCTGGTGTCCCTAGTCCATTCAGCATCAGGGAGAGAACTGGCTCTGTCTAGAACTGCAGAGGCATGTTTTAGGAATAAGACTGTGAATTCACTCTGGTTATTAGAAGATATCTTTCTTGCTCTTGTAAAACAGCTCTTTGTGTATGGTCTCTTGTTCAGTTCAGTTCAACTTTTCCTTGCTTACCCAGGTTTGTCCTGTGTTAGTTCCCAAGGACAAGTGATGCGTTTAGTTCATTTGCTTCCCAGCATCTCCCACACTTGAGGAACAGCTCTGCCCTCCCTCCCTTCTTCAGTAATTGTTCTCTCCCCTGAATTTTCTCCACCACATTAATTTCTCTCAGGAAATGCCAGCAAATTTCTTATGCAATTTTATTTCCTTAGTAATTTTTAGTTCATCATTTCACTGTTGTGCCCTGACCTAGCAGAAATACCTCATTAGTCTGCCTTGCTCTCCCTCATCTTGCGAAAAGATGGCTGGCACTGTCTTTGTAAGTGATGGGCTTTGAATGCTAATTTTCAAATAATGAGACAGTTAAATATTAATTTTGCAATTACAGTAACTGTGTCTTTCTAAAAGATCAGCAAGTTGAACTAAACTTTATTTTGGTACAAGTAGTTACTTGACACCTGAAGAGGTGATTAACATCTTGAATGAGCTAGCGTCTGGGCAGTTTTGCGTGGCACCATTCTGTGATGAAGTTCACAATGGTGCAGTTCTGCATCTTTTAAAGTCATAGTTTTGAAATATTTTTTCTGTAACAACAGTCACCACCACTCGACAACTGTCAATAAAGATAATTGGGTCTGAATTACCCTTCAAGAAAGATGTTAGAATGCTTCATCTATTGTCTGATAGCTATATTAGAACATTTTTGTGGTGTGTAAAGTGTAAAAATATCTTTTTGTTCCATGGTAAAAAAAAAAAATAAATTCAGAAATAAGCACTTTCTAAATTCTCATACAGATTTAGAAGAAAGTTCTTCACAGTTCCATTTCTGTCTCCTTTTAGCAAAGCATTGGACAACAGCAACACATCACACAGTGCATTAGAGATGAAGAAGAAATTCACGGGCTAATGAGGACCTCATGGCTTTGGGCAACTATTGACATCAGTGTTGCAATTCTGCAGAGGCTGTCAGTGCCTTCAATCAAGAAGATTTGGCTTTATGTAGCTTCCCATTTTTTCTTGTCACATCCTTCTCTCCTTACTCAAGATTTTTTTTCAATTTCCCTGACAATTTACATGAGAAAAACTATGGAAGGTAATCAACATGTAGGTTTAATTTTCATTGTTCTAACAGGCTTTTTAGCACCTATTTGATAAGAACAAATCTGAACATAAGCTGTCTTTGTGCTCTCACAGCCCAGAAAGCCAAGCGTATATGGGATGTGTCAAAAGGAGTGTGACCAGCAGGCTGATGGAGGTGATCCTGCCCCTCTATTCAGCTCTTGTGAGACCTCACTTCGAGTACTGTGTGCAATTCTGGTGTCCTCAACATAATTCTTTGATATGCACTCACACATTTATGGGAAAAATATGGGAAATAGGAAAAAGTGCTGAAGCATTACCAACAAAGCAAATCTGATACTTGCAGATGATGATGAGAGGCTGGTCCTGGCTGTGTCACAGCTGATCTAGCTATTGTCCCACTTACCCACCTTTCAAAATGTCCTACTTGCCATTTTTCAGATGAGTTTATTTGGGCTTTGGCAGGCAACAAGCTGGAAGTTGAACAAAATTGCAACATCAGTGACAGTTGAAGTTGTGACTGGTACTGTACAAACCCATCTGCTGGAAACTCGGAGAACACCAAACACGGTGATCATTTGGAGGAGACTTTCTTTCCACATCTATGCTGCACCTGTGTTCCTTTCTTCTATCCACTTATTAAAATAATGCCTTGGAGGGTTAACTGGCATACAAACCCACCAACTTAAGGCAGCTGGTGCTACTTCTTAATATACAACAGACAAAGAAGCCAAGTCCTATATAGTCCAGATTTTGTTTTATGTCCAGTTTCTGAATCCCTTAACACTGCTTCTGACTGTAGGAGATAATTGACCAGCTGCTCTTCCATCATATGAAACAGTACAGGCTGAAACTACAACAACAAAACTATTTAGATATATAAAAGATGGCATTTAGCATAGAGAAACCATTAAACCACTCACTTTCCATTATGACACGCAACATGGTGTTTATAGCAGATGAAGAATGTTCATGGTAATGGCACTATTGGTTCTAGAAGCTCTCTGAGCACTGACAGAGATTATAAACTGAAAACTCTTTGAGGAACAGGTAGTTTAGAAAAAGGGGAACAAGAAATGCAGGATTCATCCACATCACTCTACCCACATAATTTTGGGGATGAGTCAGTGCCAAAAGACACCATCCAGCGAGTTAGTCCTGAGCACTGAGAGACAGGTTCTTGCCATCCCATGTGACTTTGTTTTCCTCACCTTTTTCATTTTTTTTGTTGTTTCTAAAATTATAGCTTTTGTAGAGGAAATAAATGGGCAAAACTAAAATTTTTAATTCCTTATTAATACTTTAGCATAAAGTGTCTCTAAAACTCAGCAGAGTTTTGGTTTGTGATCCGGAGAGTTTTTAGGAGTGCTGCTGTGTCTAAATGGCAAGTCTGACACCCTTCTAGATGAGTGTCACCACAAACACAAGTACTTGCCTCCACTCTTGCACCCTACCTTTGCTCAGACTTCCTCATATTGCCCACCTGAAAACAGGAGCTCAGGTTCCTGCTGTCTGCAAGCAGTGTCTGGCAGTGAAACAATAGCATGTTTTGAAAAGACACTTAAAAGGCTCTTATTCTTAAAAATCAGGAGAGAATTACAGATCAAAGGAAAGCAAACAGAGCTTTATCTATTCTTGATATCAGCTTCTGCCAAGCCCCTCAGGAG
The DNA here is from genome assembly GCA_032466535.1 of Forpus xanthops. Classification (NCBI taxonomy): domain Eukaryota; kingdom Metazoa; phylum Chordata; class Aves; order Psittaciformes; family Psittacidae; genus Forpus; species Forpus xanthops. Next base: position 22,325 of record JASSUY010044982.1, read on the forward strand.
TCCCATTTTCTATGGGAATTAGGTCTAAATATACCTTTGAGGAGCAGGGCTTAATTCTTCTGTTCTATGGGAAGGATCATGTTCATCACCATCACTTTCCCCAAAACTTTTTTGCTGCCTAAGCTGTGAAGTCTTCAGAGTGAAAATCCTTCAAGGTGGTTTAGGGCTGCTCTCTCAAACAACTGCAGAGCAGGCAGCCCTTATGTGCCATTCATCCCCCCTTCTCTAAGGTAGATGCAAAGTCTTTTTTTTCTAGAAGCATCTTTCTTATTGAATGTACTGAGGAACTACTTTTAAGCTATGTGCCTTAAAAAAAAGTCCAGCAATGTGAATCCCATTTTTTGCCTTCAGAATTAGGATATCTGAATACTTATGACCTGGCCTTTCTAGAGCTGCAGAGGGATGCAGGCCCCCAGGCCCTTTTCAAGAGAGAGAACATAGATGCAGAGGGCTTGGGTTATAGCTCAGACACACTGCAAAGAGGCACTTCTGTAAAGAGGTCCCACCTGCTCCACACAAAAACCTTGTAGATAAGCAAGCATGAATGGGTCTGAGCAATAAAGAGAAGGCAAATGTTGTACCTTTCATTTGTCCAGGATCTGCCAGCACCAATGACCTCATGTACATGGAAATAAGGAAGGTGGAGAAACCCCTGCAATCTTCAAGGGAGAAGCAATTTCATAAAGAAGATACTATCTAGTTGTCATAGGTTCAGCAGCAGCAGTCATTTTCCTCCTTCATAGTAGCTGGTGCAATGCTGTGTTTTCAATTTTCGGCCTCGGAACAGTGCTGATAACACCAGTGTTTATAGTTACTGCTTGGTAATGTTTTGGTCTGAACAAGTAGTTTCTGGGTCTCATGCTCTGCTAGGGAGGATGGGAAGCAAGGAGGAAGCAGAAACAGGTCACCTGACCCAAACTGACCAAAGAGGTATTCCATACCACAGCACTTCAGGCCTAGGATGCAGGATGTAAATACGGAGAGCAGAGACCCGGAAGGGTTGTGAGTGCACTGCTCAGTTGGGCTGGGTATCGGTCGTGAGCAATTGTATTCTTTTCCCTTGTATTGCTCTTGGCATTATTATTATTGGTGGAAGCAGTAGTGGTTTGTGTTATACCTTAGTTACTGAACTGTTCTTATCTCAAACTGTGGGAGCTGCATTCTTTCAATTCTCCTCCCCATCACCCCCGGGAGCCAAGAGGAAGAAAGAGGGGGAGTGAGTGAGTGAACTACGTGTCTGACTGGACTTAAACCACGACATTATTGTACCCAAAGCACATGGTGTGGGGTATTGAAAGCAACTGTGGGAAAATACAGTGAAGATTGGGGAAAAAAGGTATGACACAAACATATGGACCCATTTGCTTTGTTTCAGGCAGAACAAAAATCCTCCAACATTCCCAGAAAACCCAAGGCTCTCTTTTCCAGCTGTCTTCAGAGAGGTTGGCATTTTCATTATCTGGGCCTGATGGACAGCCCTGCATGTGTAGGGAAATTGACTGCAACAGCCATGGCGAAACAGCAGCAATTCTCTTGAAGCAACTTCCATTGTCCTGCTGTATGGCCAGTCCTGGCTGGAAGAAATTTGTAATTAGTGCACTTGCTAGCTGAATGAACAGAACACTGCCAAGGGATCTACTACAGAATGCTGCACACCAGAGCCTCCACTATCCCTATGCATGCCAAAGAGTTCTGTGCAACGCTGGCTGTGATACAGGTCTATATATGTCACTCTATACAGACTTTACATTAATGGCCAAGCAAGTCAAAACACACTTCTCAGTTACTTATTACACAAGACAGATAGCACAGTATTTCTGCAGGGTCCCAGCATACCATATGTCTATTACAGGTATATTTACAGCAAAAAAGGTTATTCCTGCACTGAAGTGCTTTCAAGCCCAAAAGCTCTGACAGAAGTTTGGAGAAAAGGGAAATTATTACACTCATTTTCCCCTTACAGAGTTGAGGACTAAATAGACTAAATAACACACCAGGCAGTCAGCAACAAAGCACAAATCCTTCTGTCATTTACAGGTCTAAAATGGGACTCTGCCAGGATCCTTTTTTGAAACCAGCCCATTTACAGAATGTGAATCACTGCTTATTCCAAGCACATGTTTTTGCCCAATATTTCTTTCTCTGAGATGTTGAAAAACAGACCTCAAAAAGTGCTAGTCAGCACTTTGATAATGAAGGTCACTTATTTTGCTGACTTCTGCTGAAGATGTCCCAAGGTACTGTTACAGCTACAGGCAGTTCAGTGGGCAGATATGCCTTCCTTTTTCATTTTTCATTCAGTTTCTTTTTTTCTTTTTCTTTTTTTCCAGTGTTTCATAGTCCAAAGCACCTGATTAATTCAGTACTCTGCACAGCTCTCAGGCAGCTGCATGATTAGCCTCTGAATGTATTTTAAGCTGATATGTGCTGAACTGCTGTGGTCTTCCATAAATTCTTTTATTAGTGTGAGAAACAACTACCCATTTAATAAGAACAGTCTCCATTAATTCTATGATCTCACAATGCCCCAACACTTTTTATCAGGAAAAAAAAAGATGTACTTTTCACCTTGGAATTTTAATAATCCAGTGATTTTAACTTTTCTCACTCTTAATTTTGTGTAGATTCTGTTTCCCTGTGATCGATGAGACATGATAATGCTAATCTCACAAAACATCTCAACCCAGCTTCTGTCATTGTGTGTCAGGCAAACAGATTACAGTCAGTCCAGAGAAGCAGGTGGTCAACCTATTAAACAGGGAAAAACACAAGTACTGACCCACCAGGAGGTGGCTTAAGAAAGATATTCCTTCATGATCAAGTGGATACCTAAACCAGGCAGAAGAGAGAACTGAGGAAAAAGAAAGTGTGCAGCCAGGTTAACATATTCCAGAAAGACCCAAATTAATGAGAAGAAACAATAGGAAGGCAGAGAAGACTGCAAACTGGACCCTCCAGCTTGAATGTCTTTGTGGTGGGACTTAGTTTCAACCCAGGTCACAGCAAAATACTGGCCATGCTTGCAGCTCAGTGCAAGGTAATGATCCAGGTCCAGAGCTTGGCAAATTGCCCATGATTCTAGGCTGAAAGGGAAGCATATGGTAAAGAACATGAAAATTCTCAGAAGTCCTGAAAAGCAATGTATCTTAGATCCTGTAAATACCACAAGAAAACCTTGACAGAAATGATGACTCAGCTGAAACCTGGCTTTGGACTGCAGTGTCTCCCAGGAGAGGAGTGTTTGCTGAGAGACCATTACGAAAGACAAGAAAAGAACACAGCTTACAACAAAGCTTTCAAATGAGGATGAATGTGTTTATCGGTGGTCAGCGATGAACCTTTGATGTGCCTTGAAGGAGCAGAGACCTCATGCATAAAACATAATAACTCTACAGGGCCTTGATCTGGAATTGTCATTATTGTGATTCATTTTGCGTTTACATCAAGGCACAACAAACCTGATAGTGTTTATACCAAAGTACAAAAATAACCTTGCATCTAGTTTCCAGAACTACTCTGCTCACAGCCTCCCTCATACAGAAACCATTTTATTACAGTAAGAACTGTGATTCAAGAAAGATACAAAGTATTCATAAAGAGCATGTAGAAAATCAAGAGGTAAAGATATGACAGATTTCCTATCTGAGAGAGGTACAGTTTTAGATTTTAGAAAGACTTATGCATAATTTGCAACACCTTAGTGTTGCTAGACCTAAGTTACATTGGCACTGTGCTGTGCTTGTACACACACAGGTATGGCAGAGATAGCCTGATAAGCTTATTTTATAACAAGGTAAATAATACAAGTAAATAAAGCATAGCAAACCCTGGTAATGGTTCCATAATTAGTCTGCAAACTGAAACTCTATCCTCCA
>JASSUY010044983.1:8822-28258 GCA_032466535.1 Forpus xanthops
GGCAGTGTTCAAGGCCAGGTTGGACAGAGCCTTGGGTGGCATGGTTTAGTGTGAGGTGTCCCTGCCCCTGGCAGGGGATGATCTTAAGGTCCTTTCCAACCCTAATTATTCTATGATTCTATGAATAAAATGTGAATACTTACACACCTGCATCCCACAGAGAATTCATACAGCAAGATCTACAGTTAACTTTTATCCAATGCTAGCAAACCTTCTAATTTTGATATGGAACGTGATTTAGGGCAAGTTGGTCTTGTACTAGAGGCTAGAATTGTTTTAGAGAACAGCTATGGAGAGATGTCCATGTGGTACACAAATCTTGCAAGCCGAAGGAAAACGAAAGAATTAAAGTGGCCCTAATCTTGAGGAAGTCTGCATGGAAGGAAATTAATTTATCCAGGGATACCACTATGTGATATTTTTGTTCAGACTTTCAATGGGTTTGCTCAGAACTGGAAACTGTGATTATTTATTGTTAGAAGAAAGGGGAAAATAGTGTACTCAAGTAGAAAAGATCATTTTGGCCTCCATTCATGGACATAAAAATATTCCCATCTGTAGTTATTTGTGGAAGGAAGTGTTGTTATCTGGAACTAAACTGCAATTAACTGTGCCCTGTCATAGATGCAGAGATCTGCAAAATACTCTAAGTATGAAAATATAGATATCTTTTTCCAGGTACAGGTATTTTCATGGAGCATTTTCTAAAGGATTTTCATTACAAGTGGTGGTGCAAAGGCTGCAGGCAGCTAATATGTGGTTTAGGATTTACCCTAGAAAGTATTTACAGTTTTATCATGATTTTCAGAGGGTCATATTACCAGTCCAATTGCCATTTTGAGGAAAAAAGAAAAGGTAACAATTGTGGTGATTAAGTTGCCTCAGAAAAAGTATTAAAAAAGAATCAGAACCTTGAACATCTAGTGAGTCATCTCAGAAGAGTGTCTTAAATTGGAAGTGAATAATAATGTCAAAGAAGCTGTTCAGCTTTGTTGCATATGCAAAAAATAAAGGTTATGCCATGTGAAATAGCAGTGGAAAACTTGGATCTTTGAAACAAAGGCCTTCAGAATCTGTGTGAGAAGAGCAAGCCTTGCATATTATTTTTACTTTCTGGAGATCAATAGTCCAAAATAAAGTAGAAATAAAATAGAGAACTTATATCTCTTTCCTCCCCACATGGATATATAATTCTAGCTTTAGAGAAATAGTGTAATGTTACTGAGAATGCAATGGCTGGGGTCCACTGGGCGTGAATTTAACCTTTTTCAGTGAGGCAGGTTTAGAATGTACTTAGTAATACCTGCTACCATCACACTAACAGGTTGGTGAAGCAGGATGTTAAAAGAGCAGACTACTTCTGTAAGTGATCATAAAATCAGACCCTGGTGCAAAGTCAGCACTTTTAAATTAGTGCATGACAACTGAAAACAAAAGTGCTGATATTTTAGCTAAAAGCAAACATGTGTGTCCTGTTAAAAGTGACATCCAACTTGCTGGAGTCTTTGTGGATCTGTAGATAGAATAAATCATACTGGGTTTTCAATTTTAGATTGTACACACCAAGAACTGACAGCACTTAACAAAAATGACACACCACACAGTGTGGGAAACAATCACTGCAAAAATGGGTGTCACCAGTGGTAACATCATATCTTTGTTGATGTATGATTACAGTAATTTTAGTGCTGGGTTACAAAAATGGTGTGTGTAGCTCTTGGAATTAAAGAGTGGTATGCTGTCATTGTCTGCCATCTGCCATGCTAAAGATTGAATCACATGACTTGGAAATTAAACCTTGGGAATTTGTTGTGTCCCGCAGAGCCTTGCCATTAACAGATAATTAGTCTGGTATAAATCTTTTGAATTCATTCTGCAGCTGTCATATGCCAGCTTAGGATTTGTGTCACAGGCTTCTCATTACTTTGAGATCTTGGATTTTTTTTTTCACCATAATTAAATTACCCTATGTTATTTCAGTAAACAGTTCTTGCATTATCACATTTAAACATGCAAACTTTTCCTTAAGAAGCCTTTTACACTGTGCAGTGTGAAGCGGTTTACCAACTGCATATGAAAAGGTTTCAAGGTTGAATTTTCTTCATTCCTGTTCATCACACAGATTATCTGCAGATTTTAGAGTTTTAAGGTTTGTCTTTCAGGTTATCAGGTTGATGGATCAGTTATAGTAGCTGCTGCTTAGTTGGCTGTAATCAGATTGTGTCTATTTAGACTACTTAAGCAAAAATACTGAAATCTTAAAATATGAACTTTTTGTCTAGGTTTGTACCAGTTATTAAGAAAATTGGCATTCTCTTCTGTAATAAATTAATGGCAGGAAACATGAAATAGTTTGACAGAGAGAGGAAATACTCAGCTTTAATGTTTAAAATATTGCTAGCTGATTAATTTACAATGAATCTTGAAACACAGTAGTCTGAAGACTCTGAAGGGAAAGTAGCAACTCAAACCAATTTTCAAAAGCAGAGCGCTTGCCAATAGTTAAATGGGACAATGACAATGTTTGTGGCTTGACATTTATAAGCTTTGGAAAGGAAGGAGTGAAACTCAGTGTTTTCTCTGTAGGTAGTGAAAGTCAGTGGTTTTGTAGCACTTCTCTTGTTTATGAAGTCAACAATCATTTTCTTATGTTGTGCAAATACATAATCTATGCAATGTTCTTAAATATTTATTTTGTTCATATTTATTTGGTATTTCATTTGTTGCTACATGGCACAGGGTATCTCTGCAATCATGGTAGGCTTTTTGAAGAAACTAAAATATTATAGAAGAAAGCAGAGAGAGCAGAACATAACTTGTAAACCAAATGGCGAGTTAGATTTTTGAGCTGGTAGGTTTTGTGCTTCTTGGCTTTGACTTTCTTATCTCTAACTTTCAAGTCAACTAGGATTTAGCTAAGCAATGATAGTCTGGAAAATTTTTGGAAAATAGGCTGGCTAGTTAAGAAAAATAAAGATGACTGAGAACCAGACAACTGGAGTCCTCTTTCTAGTTACTTTCTGAAGGTGCCATTTTCTTGTATGTGGAAAACTTGTAGTTTCTCTTTTAAAGAAATCAAGGATTTGGTTGATTTAAATATGCATAAAATTGAGCAAGGGAGATTCAAGCATTGAGAAATGTGAATTGTATCCTAGCTAAAGAGTATTTGCCTTAATCTCCATTTATATTGAAAGGAATCCAATAATAAAGACAGGATAAACCTATAGAGTTGTATAGGCTTGTTATTTTTAACTATCTTCTACTTCTCAAATAGTTGACTTTAGGAAAATGTAATTATGATGCTTATATCTAAATAACTTATTTTTTCCTTCCATTTATAAGACACTAAATATACAAATCCAGAATAGTATTATACAAAGTGAAAGCATTAAGTGTTTCTCAGTGCTTCTTACAAATTGCAGACACCTGGCTGGCATTTCCAAAGTAATTATAATGGCTAGCTCTCATATTTTAGCAATAGTCAGTGAGAGGTGAAAGCTTCTATTCCTTGAACTTCTTTTTTTGAATATTATTTACTCTCGCAGTAACTCTATCTTACATATACATATAATCTTAATATACAGGAGATATAACATAAATGCTAATATTAGGGCGTTCATTGGTCATAATATTGCATAACTTTTTACTTTTTTTGCCCAAGTCTGCACAAAGTGCAGATTAGATGGATGAACATTTTTTATATCTTTTTTTTTTTTTAATTTGGAAGGTATTCATCTTCGTTTAACACCTATTTAACAAAGTATGATTGAGAGTACACATATATTAATAGAAATAAGACTTGCCCAAAACTTTTTTTGTTCCCATACAAATCAAAAGGTATGAATAGAAAATTATTGGAAGAGCTGAGACATTAGGCATCTCCAAAAACAATTATGAGTTTAGCACCTTTCTGAGTCTTATTAGTCTTTCAAGATCTCTCTGTCCCAATACTTAGTAAGAATAAAGATTTATATGGAATTTTTAGAGGTAAACACTAGCATAAGTTATCACATGTGGGGGGAGGGTCTGTCTGAAAATTCATTCTGATTGCTGTTTAAGAAAAAAACACCTCTAGTTTTAAAGCTATTTCAATATGATTTACCAAATAAAGTCTGTAAAACCAGGTCACAGCACTTAAACCCTTCAATCACTGATGAATTAATTTAATGAATATAGTTTTCTAATGAGAGCAAATAGGCAGCAATGTACATTGTAAACTCAGTGTTCAGTTGTATCTTCATATGAGGCCAGGTAAAAACATTCTGAAATTGTGTTGGACACCTGAACTGTTAGGGATGGGGAGAGGGATTTGTTCTTTACTCCCATACTCATTGCAAAAATAAATGATGGACACACAGCTGTTTGGACTTTTATTGAGCTCCTTCTGGTTGTAGAGGGAAAAACAGCCAGGGCACATGGCCATCCAGCTACATTTCTTTGTTTGCTCTAGTCCTTCTTAATCCTCCTTAAGCTAATGCATTCCTTGGGTAAGCATTGCTAAGTCAAGATATGCAAAACTACTCCACTGCTTGCATATTAGTGTCAAAAAACTCTACAGGGATTTTTATCCACTCTGAACCCAGCAGGCATCCGGAATAAAAAGGGACTTCAAACCTGTTAATAGCTAGACCTCCAAGTTTTCTACTAAATGCTCACCCTGTGGGGAAGATCCTTATGTCACATCCTAGACCCTCTTTCTTCATCTCCTGGGAGGTAGATGCAAGCCTGGTAGTGCCTAAAATGCTTATCTGAAATTGAAAACTTCATCCATCTTGCTTAAATAACAATTATTAACTAAGTAATAACAGCAGCTTTCATTGTATTAGCCTTGTCACCAGGATCTTGACTTGATGGCTGGAGGTGAAGGGCATCATTCATTTATCAAAAGCCTCCTGAAGAGAAGAAACAGGATAGCCCATGATACTGTCCTATGGAGAATGTTGCTGTCACATAAAACCATTTCTTACTTACTCTTCCAGTTGTGAAAGATAAATTATAATTAAAAAAAAAAAATAAGGTAACTGATAAGCTAAGCAAAATGAGATGCATACCAGCTCTGGCTTTTCTCAAATGTTTGGACATAAATGATCAATACACAGTAAGTTAAATATTCTGGATAATGGAAAAACTGTGAGATTAAAGCTTCGGGTATTTCTGCTAAATATGATTCCCCAGTGTTTCACTGCTCTCAAGTTTCTAGTATATGTCTGAGATGGCTTCCAATTCTTTCCATGTGATTTATATTTCATTTTTTAAAACTCTTCAGCTGTAGCCAAGTTTGTTGGTGAAATTCCCTTGAAATCACTCATGCATTAGAGGCAGAATATGTCTTGTCTCCTGGCTTGTTTGCCTGATAGAAGTGGGTCTGTCTTTAAATGGAATCTTTTCCTTTTCCAAAATTTTTTCCAGAATTGTAATCTCTGTGTTTCCTCATTCTCTTCAAAGCCAGCAGGAATTGATACACGTCCTGGTAACAGGACATGTTGCTGAAATTCTCACTGCTCTGAACAAGAACTATTTGTTGCTGTAAGTATTGTGGAGGGATGGAGGGAGAAGGTCTATTATTTTCACATGCAGACCCAACTATTAATCTTTGTTAGTACACTGATAAGAATTACATTACTTCTTTTGCACGGTTGAAGAAAAGGATTATATCAAGTTCAAAATTGACATGTGTTTGAACTAGAAAGGACTTGTAAGGCATGAAGACATAAATATGTGTAAAGAAACAAATATTTCATATTTCTTTCTCTCAGTCTCATTACCTTTTGTGTAAACTGACTGTGTTGGAAAGAGATTGAAGTTAGATGCTTTTTGTGTCCTTAGTTTTTTTTCTCAGTGTTTTATATATCTGCATATAATTAGTCTCAAAATGCTTTTAGTTAAATCATCTTCACTCATAATGTGAGTCAAGGCTAGCATACTTGAAAAATGTTATTTTTAGCTAAGAGCTAGATATTTTGTGTATGACACCTAGATGTTTGTGAGAATACCTTATCTGTAAACTGTCCTCAGTATGCAGGGAATAAGTTATAACTATGTCTTGTTCTAAAAAAAGTTCCCTTTTAATTGCTGTTTGCTACAACAGAAAGCACATGTTTTCTCTAAAATGGAATATTAACAAGGAAGCTCTTATTCTGATAATGTATTGCTATGCTTCAGTGAGAAAGTGACTTTTATTAACAGTATTCTTTATATATGCTTGAGTTTGTGTAGTTTCTAAAATACATAAATAAAATTGTTTTCAGAATTTGTATCCTCGAAACAACAATAGATCTTTTATTTTTAATTTTTATAGCAATAGTTTAAACAGATTTTTCACTTTTAATATTTTGCTAGACTAGATTGATGGTTAAGTCTATTTGACAGTTCTTTGAATTTGATGTATTAAGTCATATTTCAAATCTCCAAACTGATGAACACATTTCAATTATTCTAAATATTAAATTCTTAGGTCAAAATCTGAGTTCTGAGGAATCGGTTTTCCAAAATATCTGCATGTTTACACTAGTGCATAGATATGCTTGAAGTATGTATCAGTTGACAAGCTACTCATTTATAAGACTGTGCTTATAAAATTGCTGATTGCAAATTGCTCGTTCTGCAGCACTTTAGCAGAAAATTGATGTCTACCTTGTTTAATTCATGGTGACCCTCCTCCATCATCTCTATGATGGGATATGAGTTATGTTTGGTTTGCTAATTTGCTTCTATATTGTGCTGTATTAAAATAGGCTTGGAAATCCTTCAACTCATTTCAGTCTAAATATATGGCATGCTTTGTTAGCCTTTTTTTCTTTTTCTGTCAATACCATCAGTAATGTAAGCAAGTGCTAGGGAAGGTATGTAAGTGAATGCATCTTTAGGCAAGGTGTTAACTGTACAAAGTTGTACATACAAGCTGATGAATAAACTTACCTGCTTACAGACTCACTTTGCCATCTTTGCAACTTAAAAGGATTGAGGGTATACACAGCTTCCCATCCCACCCCCCACCTCCCCATATTTGGAGTAAATGCTTTACTTGAGGGATATTCTTTCTTTGTTTCCTGGTGATAATATGCAGTTTTTCCTAAAAGGCAGGTGTAACATTTCACTAATTCTAAAATTGCATCAGTGTAACCATAAATGCTGACCATATGTTACAGTGCAGTGTTGTGACCTTATTAGGAGTGATGGTGTGGGTCTGTGAATTTTCAATTTGCTTTTTCACCTCCGATCATTCCTCCAACGTGGAAGGTATTTTAATAAAATGGACATTGCAGCCTAGTGGTATCAATAGGGTTTGGCTTTTTTTGTTCAGCTGGTTTAAGTTGTTGCTGTTATTGTTCTAATAAGGCACTAAGTAATTATAAAATCTTTTAATGAAAATCCTTCGGAAAACCACTAGGAATTTTTGACTGCGTATTGAAAGAAGAAATGATCTGCAACTTAATGGAAACTTTTTTGTGATTTTTAATTGCTGAAATGGTGAAACTTCAAAACTCTCATATTAGGTAAACGTAATTGTAGTACTCAGGAAGGGAATTCTGTTAAATGAAGGCTATTTTTTTTTAAATTGGACTCAATTCAGTGGGCTGAAGTCTTACTTTGGTTAAATTTGTCAGAAGCTTAACGTTAGCAAAGAATGAGTAACTGTTTTTCAGGAATTGTGAAGCAGAGACTGAAGAGGCCCTCATGCAGTAAATCAGTAAATGAAATGCACTTTTGCAGTGTTTATTTAAAAGAATATCACCTGACATTTTTAGAAAAAGCTGATGCAGCATCTGCCACTTAATACTGGCAGACAATAAATCCACATAGAGGATTTCTGCATTCATTTGCCTTGGATATAAGGAGTTTACAATAAGAGAGGATTTTACTTCAGTCTACTTGACTGAAGTAGCCTTAAGTTAAAGCCTTTAATTTTAAAGACTATTTTAAAAGCAAAAGTGTCTGTGAAATTTGTAGATTTTGACAGAAAAAGTCAAGATTTCTAGAGAAATCTTTGAGTTGACTAATGACTGGAATAACTTCCAAAGTACATTGCCAAGTGTGGCACAGTTCTAGACTGAGGGTAAATACATTTACATATAGCCTATAAGACAATTAAATTAATAAAGTTTACTTGTCTATTTTTTATACTTGCTACCAAGGCATAAAATACTTCATCTCTTCATAAAAATGTTTTAAAGTTTTGCTCTTCCCATCCCTAAGCTGGAAGGGAGATGAAACATGTTCATGTTTTAAATAGTGCTATTTTCATAGCCGTTATTCTCAAATTTTTCTGCATTTCTATTCTTGCTGAGTCTTGCTGTTTTTTCTTCCCTTCATATAGTACTCACAGTAGTAACTTGCTGACACACGGGGCAATATATGTTTGGGGTTTGTGTGTAAATTTAAATTTGGGTTGGCAGTACTTGGTTAAACATGAAGCATGTTAAGAGAAACTGTGTGTAGGCGGAGGTTATGTTTCTGCTGTAAATTTTTTAAGTGTGGGTTTTTATAAGCCTACTCTTTTTAGAGTTATTGTGAATGTTACAAAATAAGTCAACCAAATCAGAAACAAGAAAAAAACCCCAACCTTCCCAGGAGGGCTAAGCACTTTCACTGAACTTGGTTTTGTACTACAGGCACTTCATACTGCATCTTGCAGGGCATTCTCCAGGTAGACTTTCAGGAATACCTGTACTGATCAATACTGAATTGAGAAAAATCAACACAACTCCAGAGAATTTGGCTGTTATGTTTTGTTTAATCTGGGTCTTAAATGCAATAAAGGAACCATAAAAATCAGTTTTAGACTTTGATACAGTTCTGCTGAATGCTGCATTTAATACTTGTAAGTAAACAGATTCCAGCATAACTGAGCTCCTGTATTTAAAAGTTCTCACTCCTTTAAAGGCACCATTACGTAACTGCCATGTATTGAATGTAAATATTTGTTTAACAATCTTCAAGGATTTTTTAATTTTTTTTAGACTTAGTAAGCTGAAATTTATATATATATAAAATTGCTGCAGTCCCCTTTCCACAAACGAAAAGCCTCTCAGGGAAACATCTATGGAATACTTAGCAGACACACTGTGAATCATGGATTCCTGGAGCCGTAGTTTACTTTTTCATAGTGTATTCTACGCAACAGTTTCAAGATGGTGTTCATAGAAAGCATATGGTTCCTCAAAGCTGATTAGGAATAGCAAAGTAATAGCTGATAATTTTAAATTCCTTTCTTGTGGATCTTCATCTCCATTGGAAATATTTCTGGGAAGCCCCAGAAAAAGAAAAAAAAAAAAGGCCCGTGATCCAGTGTATGCTTTCTAGAAAACTTTTTAGCATTATGCCCTTATTTTAGGAATAAACGAACCATGTTGAGTGTTATTCCTCAGACTTTCTACTTGTAACTGAATTAAAAATGGCTATTGTTAATATCAAATAGATTGCATCAGTACAAATCGCATCTCTAGGCATTTTCTAAGGCAGCTTCTAAGAGGGCTTCTTGTTTGGAGAAGGCTTTGCGAGTCAGGTATCTGCTACCCATTTTAATGAAAGGTATAGAACGCACTGTACTGCCAGTCCGTTTTAATGTACTAGTAGAGAAAATGTTAGGGTAAGTAAAATAACTATGACTGGATATGCTGAATGCAGGTAAGAATCTGCCAAAAGTAGCTGGGCTTGGGTTCTAATTTTGAGCACTAAATCAGATGATCACTGACAGGCCTTCACAGAGGTCTGCTTGGCACATATAGTGAAACTCTACCCAGAGCTAGTAAAAACAACATGTGCTCTCAGAAGCTGCTTAGGAAGCTCTTTAAGCACTGGGGAATATCTGCAAAAGCCTTAGACCTTGAGAGTAGAAATAAGGACACCAATAACTTCCTAATGGAGTAGTCGCCAGAAATACGCTTCTGCTTTAGCAATAGTGACTAAAAGGATTAAGGCTAATACTGCTGTAAACAAGTGTAGGAGTGGTTGGAATTCTAACCAGGACTCCATTACGGGCAGAAATTCTCTGAATGGGAGGAACTGCAAGAGCAGAAGGTGTAAAGTGAATCTGTTAGTAAAACCAATATATAAGATTCAGTGATGATATCCTGACACATTTTTAAGTGCCTGCCTTACCCTTTTATGGTCTATATTGTCTTAAAGCTGTGGTGGCATTTCAGAATTTGAATGTCAGAAATCATGCCTTATAAAGCATTCTCTCTTCTTGAAGCATATCAGGTTCTTGTGGTCTAAGGAGGAAGAGACTGACAAAAATTCAGGTGTTTCTGACACAAGGTACCCACAAAATAGTCAAAAGGGAAATGTATTTTTTTTTTTTTTTTAATCTGCTTGTTCAGCATCAGACAACTGTATATTAAACCATACATGTAATGGAAGTTAGCAGAAAGAAAAGAAGACACTGTGTCCTTCGTAGAGTTAGGACACTGCGGATACACACTTTTTGGAGATGGAACAAGTAAAATCCTGACCTGGCTGCAGAAAACTGGTGGAACAGGGTTGGTGCTATTTCATTGTATGTGTAATCAGAAGGGTTTGATCGATGACAATGTTTGCTTCAAAGCCTAAGTAATTCTGAGCAATTCCAGTGTCTGTCTTGATGTGCTTCCCGGTGCTGCTGCTAGTTGCAAGGTATGTTTGTAATATTAAGAGACTGCCCATACTCCTTTTATTCCACTGTACTGTGGGCAGACTCTATAATACAATGTGAATTCCTGTGCAGTTTTGTACTCAAATGCAGGCTAGGGAGTGGACAAACCTCCCTTCTGCATGGAGCAGGGGTGAATTTACAATATGTTTGTTCCAGAAGGGTCACTTGACAGTGAATAGGTGTAATTGTAAGGTGGTCGTAAGTTGGCTTTGACACAAATAACAGTGTTCTGTCAGCAGCTCAGCGCTCAACTGCTGGTATTGGTACCCAGGAGGCCAGACTGTTGTCTGCAGTGTTTTACACTGGAGCATTGCTACTGTTAGTACTGAATATGGTTAGATTAAAGCTACCCTGGGTTTTTCTGCACAGGAGGGAGTTCATATTAGCAGAGTCAAGTTCAAAACTTGTAGCAGATGCAAATACTATTTTTATCTTATTAAAGCAAAAAAATAAAAATGTAAATACACTATTCAGCTCTTTATGTCCGCTTAGTCTTGGTCAGAGGGGTGTTGCAGCTACAGTAGCTTCCAGTTTGGTGTAGGATAACATGCTGTATTTGCTATTCTTAGCTGCCTCAGACTAGTCTAGGATCAGGAACACAGGGAGCATCCTCCTTAATGTTGGAGGTGATTTCCATGTCACTACCTGTGTATGTATTACAGCTGGGAATTCTCATCTGTTCCCTTTTTTCTTGTAAACTGTAATACAGTTTGTATTTTTATTTGTATTTTCTATTTAAGTAATGTTTTTGAAAAAGTTCTCACTCATCAAAGTTGAAAATAGGTATCAGAGATACATACAAATGCTAAAGAAAATTAATAATATTAAAAGAAAAACAAACAAAACAAAACAAAAGCAAACACTCACAGAACAGTGAAACAGTGTTATTTATACTACACAGTGGCACTAGCAGGCAGAAAACCATCTCATAACTGCGGTTGCTGAGATGAGATTAATGAGAAAAAAGTTATATCTCCATGTACAATATGTTACATAGAATCATATATGATGATATCTCCATATATGCTTCCAGATGCATATCCTGGTCTTAGTTTTAGCTTTAAGCAGAATGGGTTTTCTTGTTGCGTGTGTTTGTTTAATTAACCAGAAATAGATGATTAGTAATTTCCAGACTGGCTAGCTTTGTAGCTTTTATTATGACTATGAATGCAAAGGGATTCTACTGTTGCATTTACTAGTTTTCTGCATGTAAAAAAAAATGTGATCAATGCAGTGAAAATAATGAGGTCTAATACATGGGGTCTTAAACATCATGAAGACGAGGTATGATGAAATGCTTGCTGAACTGGTGATTTTGAAACACCAGTAAACACCAACTTAAAATTAACAAAAGTATTCAATTCACATTTGTCGCTATGTATAAGTGGATTTCAGTAACATATTAATGCTTCTAGGTAGTTTTTCTATAGAGGAAGAAGGAATATTTAAAAATATAGCCTTTGGTTAAAAATAATGGATTTAGTGAACTCTGATGTTATTATGGGAAAAACGCAAGCTTGGGAAACTTACAGTTTAACAGCAGTTACCTCAAATGAAATTATGGAAATTAGATTAAGCCAAACCACTGAAAAAAATTTGGTCAGCCTAAATCTAAAGATTATACATATCTAAAGTTTTCATTGGGCCTTCTATTATGTAATTTAGCTTTATGCAATTCCAGAATCAGAAGAGGTTTGTATTGCATGAATAGATATTTTTTTTTTATTTGCCCTTCAATGAGTGTCAGGAGTTTGGAAGCAAGTACTGATTCAAATCATGCCAAATATAAGTGGAAGATAGCGAAAAACCTCTTTTTAAGTGCCAGCATTATTTTCTAAGAGTAGCAGACCCTGAGGCACTGACTGGCCTTCAGTGCTGAGTTTCACTGTGGTTGATGGTATGATCTGAAGATTGTGTTTGCTCCATTTAATACTTCATAATTCAGCATCTTAGAGAAGGAAGCCTGGTCTAGAATGTATTTTTAGAGTTTCTTTGGAAAAACAGAATAAAAACAGTGGTTTGGAAATGGGTCTTCAGTATCAAGCTGTGATGTATTGGTCCTGCTTTCTAAAAGCATTTCCAGATACCAGTAATGAATTCTGAACTCATTAATTCAAAATAAGATGATCTTACACATTTCAAAAGCACCTATCATATAACTGATACAGAGGTCCACAAAACAATATAATGTTACCAGATGCTTCCAGTGTACAGCAGCGTCTCTGATGTTCTGGCTCAGCAGAAACAGTCATCCAGATTGCTTTAAGGGCTTTTTAATATTGAGTAGTCTGTTGCTGAATTATGACCCTATATGCATCTTTTTCATCTTCCAATTTACTTGCACTTCACCCAATCCATCCCCCAACAGTTTGAATCAGCTTTTAATGCAAAAATACTCCTGAGTCACCTAAATCCTCTGCCTAACTCAACAAAGTTGAGTTCCAAGCTGCTAATAGTGGCATAGCAGTAGAAGTGTAATAGTACAATTTTAAAATGGGATATTTAAAACACTTCATCCAAACCTTTTAGAAGCCAGCGCAAAAGTCAGCTGATGGTTTTGTTCTGTGCTTCTAAGGAGGGTGGTGTCCATTTTGCATTTTTTTTTCTGAAACGTGGATATTTGTTTGAAGGAAGAAATGTCATTTTCAGATGTGTAGGAATAAATGTGTGAGATTTTGTTGGGTTTTGGTTTTTGAAGAGAAACTGATGAAGGCATCCTTTTTTCTGGCAGGACTTTTAGTGTAACAGCATTGATACATCTGTTCTTTTATCAGTGCCTAGAAATGTTACTTTTCCACTGTCTTTGTAATTCATCTGAAAATAAAAGCAAAAATACATTATACATCTTCAAATGTGGTTTACATGTTTATCTTCTTAGTAAAGCAATTCAGAAGCAGCAGCAACACATAAATAATATTGGTCAGAGTTGGGAGCTAGTGGAAATGAACTGGATCCCTGAAAGCCAGTTACAAAGTACAATGTTTCCTGTGTTACCGCAATTTCTCAGATTTTCGAGCATCTAATCTTTAAATTAATCAATTATATCCTTGTTGTTTTTACTTGGTGCCCCTAGCTCAGCATAACTGTTCCAGATGTTGCATGCAAGTTCAACAGACCTCAATAGCCATGACAAAGCAGAACAAGCATGGAAGCTAATTTGAGGAGGGTAGTATTTTTACACTGAATTTCTGTTATCTCATCTGAATGTGAAATGTTACTGTTTAAAATGGGGAATAAAGAATATCCATAAGCTTAATTTTGTTTCTATATTTCCAGTTTGCAATTAAGTGAGGGGGATGCTTTGAGAATTAAAAGTCTTTGAAAGCTGTGCATTGCTGTTTGGATGGCAAGCAACTATCATTGCAAAACCTATCAGTTAATATTATAAAAAATAGAACTGCGAGGTTAGTTGGAAGTACAGCTATTGTACTGAAGCAGATAGAATGCTGATTAAATGAAGTAACATAAAGATCAAAAATATTAAATGTCAAACCTTAAAATATATGTGAAAAGCTTGCTTGTAGTTTGTAAGAAGCTCAACGGAATTTAGCAAGACTTCTTTTATGCAGAGTGGTATATATGAAGGTAACAGAAGTGAGACACCTGAATTTATAGGTTGCCTGAACTTTTTTCTCCTCCTATTTCAGCACTGTGAGAAACAGCTTTGAACGAATACAAAATTGAAGCCCTAACACATGAACTCAGAAAACAATAGAATTTATATTTGTCAGTGTAACAACATAAAATTACAGTGAGTCATGCATTTTGACTGATATTTTGAATCTTAAGAGTTACTTATTTTGACATGCTTCTAATAAAATTTGAACAAAATAGAAACTTGGCTTTAGCAGCAACTACATGAACAATTTAAGCCATAAGAAAACCATGGAGTCATTGAATGGTTTGGGTTGGAAGGGACCCTTAAAGGTCATCTACTGCAACTCCACTGCAATGAGCAGGGACATCTTCAGCTAAATCAGGTTGCTCAAAGGAGCATTAAAATTACCTTGAATCATTTCCAGGATTGGAGCATCTTACAATGTCTCTGGGCAACCTGTTCCAGAGTAAAACAGTGGAAATGTTTAAGCTAAAAACATCTTAAAGATTCATGAAATATTACTTTTACTCTTCATCAAAAGACTTTTACAGATTTCTATTTTTCTTCCTTCTGCACTGGCCACAATCACTCATTTGAATTTCTTATTAATTTCTTATTTTTCTATGAAAAAAATAGTTCTTCTTTAAGAAACTACTGTTTCTGTATCCTCTCCAGGAAATAGTGTCTGTCCATGAACAGTGGAAACCTTGGACTGCAGTAGATTCTCTATGAATGTCACAGCAACTCATCTAAAGAATCAGGGAAATATGACTTGATTTTTTTAGGTTCTCTGTAGTATTCATATGCTGTGTGTTTCAAGTAGGGTGATTGCCTAAAGGCACTTGTTTCTATGATTGTGCAAAAGGGGTAATTTTCTGGAGAAAAATGGTGTGATTTCTATTTTAATTGCATTTGTGTTGTGAAACAGTTGTCGTTAAATCCATGAGATTTCACTGGATTAGCTGAGCTAGCTGTCTGTCCTTATATGTATACTTTTTCTTTTAATGTTCTTTCATAATACATTTAGCTTTTATTTTTAGACTAACTACTCGCTGGTAAATTGACAGGTTAGCTATGAGAAGTCAGGTGCTATTTTTGGTTCTGTGTTAGGCTTCCCAGTTATGCCACTTAAGGAAAGAATCTGTTATGCTGACTTTTGAATTGCTGCAATTAATGCACCTATGGCCAAATATATAATCCTTCTCTTGTAACTGAGAATATTGTTTTTTTTTCTCTTCAGATAAACTGGATTATAGTCAGATAAGCTGCATTTCCACTTATTCCATGTTCAGTAGGGTTGCTCTTTCTTTGTGTAGCTTGAAATTGAGAAGTATGATGTTAAATTTCACTGTTTAATATACTGAAATGATTGACTCTTGTTGAAGTAATGGATAACGCTGTGGCAAGGGATGTTCCAGGGTGTTCTGTGTAATAGAGATAGAGGAGTTGTACAGTGTGATTCAAAAAGATTCAAAAATTCCAGAATATTAGTCCTTTCCAGCTGTGGTATCTAAATAGCTGCATGTAATCAGTGCAATACTGGAAATATGCTTTTGCAGAAAGAGATCAGTTTTGCCCTTTGGAACCTTGACAAAAGGTTCTACAATACTGGAAGGCTTTAAGAAATAGATATGTGAAGTAACTCACTTGTGCATATTTGTACAGCTTATTTTTCTTTACTGTCATTTCAGTTGCAGTGAGGATGATCTGTTAGAATTGCATCCAAATGCAGTCTTCCATTTCCATGTGTGTTCATTTTCTGAATTAAACTTCAAAATGTTAAAAAATTTATGCAAAAATCTGTTTAAAATTGAAATATAACCAAAATGTGATATGTACTCTATTCTGTCATCTGTTCCCAATAGCTGTATGGCTATGAGTTATGGTGACCTGACCAGTCTGTTTATGCAGTCTTTCTGCATTGTCATACTGTATTAGGCGTTTCCTGGGCTTGCAGCCAGACTTTTTCTGTTTACAAAGCAGCAGGCAAAGACTTAACATTTCTAGGGTTTTTTTTTTCTTACTTTTTAGAATCCCTGTGGGACAAAAGGGTTTGTCTTCTTTTTCTCTGCTGCTCTTCATCACAGAGGATCAGTGAAAGAAAGTTCATTTTTTAATGATGACTGTAATAATGTGACACAGCTGTTGATTAAATACTTATTTAGGAAGCTGGTCTAGAAGAATTATTCTCATTACGGTCTTTGTTTCAACATTCTTTTTTTCTTTTTTCTGTTTTCCTGAATAGGTTAACAAGCTGCCTTTATCCGATGCAGGCAAATTCCACATTTAAAAAATTTTAAAATCAGAAAACTTAGTTTATCTCTTACTGTTTACTGAATTTAATAAACTTGAAGGAGAAGTTGAAAGGCTGCCAGATGCCCAACCTCAAATGGTAAATCTGACAGTGTTTTGTGGAAGTTCTGACCTAGAAACCAGATTTATTCTGTAGCTTTATTGCAGTGTCCAGCAGAGCTGAGGAAGCCCTCAGATCTTTTACAAGCTGTGGTTGTGCATAGCTTCATGAATGTGAATAATTCCATTGACTGCATTGGAACTGCTCCAAAGCCTAAAGTTAACCAACTGCACAGGTTAAAAAATGACTTTGTAGAGTGAGACAGAAAAACAGGTGCAGCAATTTAATAAGCTATAGAGAAAAAGGACAATCAACGTGTTTTCACAAATAGATTAATTTAGACTATTAGAAGGGCCTTAAAGTCTCTAAGTAAATTGCAAACAAACAAACAAGCTGGTCAACATGCATAGTCATATAACAGAAGATGTGATAATTATTTTTCAGATTTTGTAACCCACTTAATACTTTTGCATTCTTTCTGCATGATCTGGTTTCTGTTACTGTGTTTCATGTTTTGTTGCAGACAAAATAACTGTGCTTTTAAGCTTCAGAAATTAAGAGGCATTTGACCTAATTCCAATTATTTTTAGTGAACAAAGGAATTCACCCCCCCCCATCCCCCTCTTTCCTCCTCATCTACTAATGACCTTGTTGAAGTTGGCTGTTTGCGAAATAATTATGATGCACTGCATAGTCCTCATAGCTACAGCTAATAGGAAAGCTGTCTAGAGTCTATAAAGCTTATAGTTTTACTTCCTCAAGCTTTAGGACTCTCCAACTTACTCTGTGGCTGTTTTGGGCAGATGTGCCCAGACTTCGTAGCATTTGAGTTCCTTCAAACATTATATCAGAGGTTAGTAGCTTGCTTACACATCTTTTGGTGTATAATTTTGTTTTATTTGGGAATTCCCAGAGAGATTCTGTAGTAGAGGTGTCACAGAGAACATAAGCTTGTGAGGAACACAAGTTTTTGCAAGTGTCAAGTGCTGCTTCTTTATACCAGCAGGAATTTTAACACTTGACCTGATTTTTCAGGTTTACTACATATCTGGTGCAGTAGTGTTTCTTGTTGCTATTCTTATGTACACTGTGGGCTTTCATGCTTGCCTGGCTCTTGAGCAGTTTCTTTTTTGCTTGCTTCTAAATTGCTTATCATGGTTGCCATCAACACTTTGACATTTCTACCAAATGAATAGACTGTTAATTAAAAAAAAAAAAAAAAGCTGGCAATTACATGTGGGTGGGGCTTTTTTGGGGAGTGGGGATTCTTTTTGTTACTCTTTTTGTTTGGGGTTTGGTTTTTTGTGGGTTTTTTTGGGGGTTTGTTTGTTGGGTTTTTTTTTGAAGGACATGTTAGAGGCTCATTGGTTTGACTTTTCTCTGTATTTCTACTTCGTGGGGATATTCTAGCCATCCAACTGGCTATTCTCTCGCTGTTTACTGAGGACATATCAGGAAACGTGACTCAGTATAGCCAGGCAGATGGTTGCCTTAAACTAACACCAAACCTCTCAGTCTTGGTTTCAGTCATGTAGGATATTGATGGTTTAGTAAGTAGCTAAGAATATTGGTTACACCCCCTCCCTTTCACTTTGTCAAGTTTTTCTATGAAAGTACAGAGACAGAGGGAAGTTCCAAGGTAAGAAAATCTGTGTTAAAATCACAGTTCTCAGTAGGAGAGGATGGGAATGTCCTTTTCACCTTCCTTTTCAAGTTCCTGAAACTGCCC
The DNA here is from genome assembly GCA_032466535.1 of Forpus xanthops. NCBI lineage: Eukaryota > Metazoa > Chordata > Aves > Psittaciformes > Psittacidae > Forpus > Forpus xanthops. Next base: position 27,136 of record JASSUY010044983.1, read on the forward strand.
GGAGGAAACTCTTTGGAAGTTACATCTGCCCTTGTTGGTGATGCAGCTGAAACAGAAGACAAACAACTTACCTGTTTTTAGAGGAATGCTTTCCTGGTGTTTGCACTTTAGGATGTGCATAAACCCTTGAACTGTGAACCTGACAGCTTCAGGAACACTGCAAGAATTTTAATGATACTGTTTGTGTGGCAGTGAGGAGCTAACTTTGTTTTAAAAGGGGAAACAAAAATGGTGGTAACAAATATGACCTAACTGGCAAAAGAGACAAATATTTGACTTTTGCTTACTCAGAAATAAAGGTTGATTTAAGGGGCAAAGGGCAAAACTGTCAGGTGGCATAGCTGTAATCTGTCCTAGTAAAAAAGGAAGATCATTTCTCAGCAGAAATGTGGAGACCCCCCATACTGAAGGCGTTAACTGGGAGGCTGTATCTAGATTTGTCATGCTGACATTTAATTATTTTTTTTTTCCCCCCTGCAATTCCTGGAAAAAACCCACCACATTTCTATAAGAATTTCAACCTCAAATGCCTGTCACTACTGCTGAGCTGAAAACATTCGGAAATACAGCTGTTTCTGTGAATGCCAGTTCCAGTTTTCCTTTTGCCTCATGTATTGTGTGCTTCCTTTTTAAAATACTTACACCATATCCTGTTCTACTGAAGTCAGTAGAAATAAATATTTCTTCTCTTGTCAAAAGCAAATAATCTTGCGTATCTTTTCCAGTTTTGATGTCTCAGTTCCATTTTCAGTTGATGTAGAGAATTTGTAATCTCCAAAAGCTTCCCTAGACACAGGGTGTGGTTCTTCAGATTTGAGCTGTACAGTCCTGTTGCTGCTTTCTTAAATTGAATCAGCCATGCTAAATAAAGCCAAACTATTTTTCTTTGCAGCTCTTCTTTCTATGTTTGGAATGAAGTATATTTGTCCTGCTGGAATAAACACAGTTTATCCAGTGAGCTCCTGGGTGGAGAGTTTTGATAAGTCGCTACAAGAATCTTTTTAGTGCTAAAGGTTAGAAAGGAATTTAATTGTTTAGTAATTTTTCAGATGTTTATAAGACCTCCATAATGTCAGTGTCTCAAATTCTTTTTTTTTTTTTTTTTTTTTTTAATTTTGGATGT
>JASSUY010044985.1:0-11239 GCA_032466535.1 Forpus xanthops
GCCGCCGCTCCCCGCGTCCTGTGCTGCGGTCCCGGTCTGGCCTGGGCCGGCCTCAGGCCGCCGCTGCCCCTGGTAACGCTGCGATCCGCCGCCGGCAGCTCCGCCAAGGTAGGTGAGCGCGGAGGGGCTCGGTTGGGACCCGGTCCTGCCCTGTGTGAGGGGGCAGCGCGGCCCAGGGCCCCCTCTGGAGGGAGATGTCTCGGTGAGGAGCGGATCCTAGCTTTGGTTAAAGCACAAAGCTGTCCTGGCCTGGAAGTGTTTTCCAGCTTTTTGGGGGTGTCTCCAAGGCCAGGGGTTCGGCTGGCCTGCAGCACCCTGGCGTGTTTGCCCTGCGAGCTGCGGAGTTTGAGCGCTTCGGGTGGGTCATGAGGAAATAGAGGGGTTTCGGTAGTTCAGGCAGAGCGGGGCAGGGGGCTGTTCCCGGTGACGGTAGCTGAAAGGGTTTGCTGGAAGCAGCGGTGGGTCCCCAGCCTGAGTGTACCTTGTCACCAGCTGATTGTCGTGGTTTCAGCGCAGTCAGCCTATAGGCCTCTCTCTCACTTCCCTCCCTTCCCCCCCCACCTCCCTGGCAGAGCATGAAGCTCAGAAAGACCTTGGTCAGACCAAACAGTACTGAGCAGTAGCTAAAAACATCGGTGTTATCAGTGCTGTTCCCGAGCTGAAAGTCACAAATGCAGCATTGCACCAGCTACTGAGAAGGAAAAAAATGACTGCTGCTGCTGAACCCAGGGCAGAGGTAAAACGCAAACGTGCTTTGACACATTTCACTGTGCTTGCAACATCCAGGTGATTTTTTTGGAGGTGGGAAGGGAAAAATAATATTGATTTCTACCATTATAGAATCACAGAGTGGTTCGGGTTGAAAGGACCTTAAGATCATCCAGTTCCAACCTCCCTGACATGAGTCACAGTAGGCCATGTTGCCCAAGGCTTTGTCCAACCTGGCCTTGAACACTGCTAGGGATGGAGCATTCACTACTTCCTTGGGTAACTTGTGCCAGCACCTCAGAACCCTCGCAGTGAAGAACTTCTTCCTTTTATCTAACCTGAACTACTGTTTAAGCCCATTGCCCCTCATCCTATCACTGCAGGTGCTAGCAGAGTCCCTCTCTGATATCCCTGTAGGCCCCCTTCGGGTACTGGAAGGCTGCTTTCATTGCATTCATTGTTTTGGGGTGTTGGATTTTTTTTTTTTGTAATTTAAATTTAGTATGAAAAAATACATGCAGCTGTTTTTTCCAATTCAAGAGGTTGTTAAATCATGCTCATACTGTATTTCAGTAGGATACAGGGGCCTGCTTGACACCTGCTTGCGAATGTAAGCTTTCAGTACAAAGCTTCATGTAGAGTTTCGATTTCCATAGCTTAATTTTCAGGTCAGTTTCAGTAGCCTCATAACAAAGCATGACATGATGTTTCAAATTTGTTTTCAAGTCCTTAGTTTGCTTAGAAGCTGAATCTTTGCCTAAATTATGTGAACAGAATTTGCTTTCTAGGAGAGATATTGTAGCAGAATTATATGGAATATGGGTAGCTTTCTTTGCTAAATTGTGCATTGTTGAGAACACAACTGTACTGTGTAATCCAAATAACATTTGTCAAAGTGACACTTTTTTAACATCTTGCTTCAGTACCGTGCAGAAATTGTCTGGCTTGTGAGCCTGAAAGCATGAGTGAATTGAAATGTACTTGAATGAGGAGAGCAAGCTATTCTTCAGTCCTTATAATCCATCTTGCAGTTATGGCTGTGAGGCACATAAGCCCTGAGGCTTATGTATCTGTAGATTTGTCAGCTCCTATTTTCATGGCAGCTATGTGAAGAAAATCCTCGTGTTTGGCTCCTTAAATTAGTAATAATCATCTTGGGATGAAAAATTCACTGTAAACTGTGAAGTCTTAAACTACCATTCAAACCATGGTTGGCTTTTAAGAAAATCACACTGTTGAATAAATGAGCATTCTTGACTAAACACATGCTGTTGGTTGAATTGTTAGGACGGCTTTTGGCAGAAGGTACTGTTCAGTTAGGCTCATGAGCCAAAAAGCCCCCAAACTAACATTATCCATTATGGCCAGTTTTTTTAAAGATATGATAATCAGAATAAGTTGAGCTACACAATTCCCTAAACACATATTTAAAGAAAAAGAGAAAGCAGCAGCAAATGTAGGGGGGTTTGGGGGAGCGGTGTGGTTGGTATGTTTGTAATTGCAGATTAAAGCCAATTCTTCCCATGAATGTTGTAGGAGGAGCCTGTCATATGTATTGTAATTTGTGCTCTTATTGACTTCCAGGAATTAATCAAAAGTATTTTTCTTCTAATCTGTGTGCATTGAAAGCAATCTATAGCAGGACAAGGTGCTGCCAGGCAGTCAGTAGCTGTAGCTATCCTCTGGGCAGCAGTGGCCTTTAGTGTGCTTGACAGGTTGTCATGACTGCTGCTGAATTCAGCTGGAAAGAAAGGATTCTTCTAATCTTTCCTGACAACTGCTCATTAATTAGAGGAAAGTCCTGAGGTCTTTGTGGAAACATTTTCTTTCTCCAGTTTGTATTTCTTCTATGGCAAGTATGAGGAGGTGTCCAAGGACTGTCTTATTTACTAGACCTTCTTTGCCTGCATCACACTATCAGATTGCTCTGGGGTATATTTTAGTATGAAGTTCTGCACTTAAAATTTACCCAGGTAAAAGCTGTCAATAAATTTCACTGTGACAAATGTTTTCAGTGAAGTTAGGCTATTTACACCAGCACTGGCATGTCTGTGTAGCTACTGTCTACACTATGGCAACAGTATTGCTCATGGCTGTCAACAGCAGCAGTTCCCTAGTTCTTTCTTTTTTTCAACTGATTTACAGAGCATGATTTATAGGAACTTTAATGTTGGACTTCTATCAGGAAGTTGCTAGTAAGCGAGCATCAGTTGATATCATGTAGGCTTCCGGTGCCATGAGCAGTTTAGCTCTTGAGCAAAAAGCTGTGTTACAAGAATTCACTGTATAAAGCTGAGCAGTGGGTGTAAGCAAAGATCTCTTTGGCACCTTTATCTTGTCTCTCAAGTGACTGCTATACTGACGCAAAAGAGCAAAAATGTGTTACTACTGTCCCAAAGCATTCTGAGCGGTGCTGTATGCAAGCCACTTCCATTTTTTCAGATTGGCTCAACTGACTGGAATATGGTATTGTGCTTAATGTTAATAAATACTTCTGTTTTCTTTTTAGGATGCAGGTGGACCCTCTGAAAAGGCGTCCACAGATCCCAGTGGTGAAAACAAGAAACACAACAAATCCCAGCAGCTGAAACAAGTGTTTAAAGAGTATGGTGCTGTAGGGGTTTCATTCCATGTTGGAATTTCATTAGTATCTCTAGGTATCTTCTACCTGGCTGTGTCAAGGTGAGGTTTTTACAGTTGTCTGTAGCCTCTAGTTAATGGTTTAGCCAAGAAAAATATCTTACTATCGTGCTTATTTCTGCAAGGGGACATTTACTTTGTGCCACTGATCTATACACAGTAATCTGTATTTTGAGTTTAGATAGATCTGTAAATGGGTCTAACCTCCTGTCAGGCATGAGAGAAGTTAGATGTATATGGCCTTTTTTACATAAATTCAAGATCCGTGGTGGGCAGGTGAAAACAGCAGAGTGGAGACTGCACCAGGATAACTAAACAGATGAGAGAATTCATTTTTGCTCTGCAGAGATATCTTTTATTCTCATGCAGTAGCATGGTCCGTAGAGATAGAGCCATACAAAAGTGCTGGTGCTTAGAGATAAATTTGTTTTTCTGGGTGTTGAACCCTGGTTTTGCAGTTGAACTGCAGAAGGTAGCAGATACTAAACCAGGATTAGATTAAAAAAGAAAATACTAGATAACCATATAGGAGTCAGGTGGGAAATTGTGTCTGTGGCTCCTGTGGGAATGCCTCAATTATAAATAATTTTTGAGCATGAGGTATTCCAGTTGAGGAGATAGGGAAACACACTATTTCTCAGAATATTCCCTGCTGCTTACTCTTGCCTTCACTGGGGGTATGTGAATGCTGATTTCTGTCATTCAGTACATCGTGGCACACACAGGGTGACAATGAATTTTCTTCCTTCAGGTATGATTTAACAGTTTTGGATAACTACTCCAAATGTAGGAACCTTGATGAAATCTGTTACATTTGTAGAGAATTAAAATATTAATGGATTTGGTGGATAACACTTATTTGAGATCCATAATACTTCCTTCACTTCCTTGATTTTTAGATAAGACACTTGTCATTTTCTCAGCTTTTACTCCTCAGTTAGAACACCCTAAGCCTAGCAACAGGTACTTTATTTGGTTTGGGTCAGTCTATATTAATGTGATAAGTTTCATTGAGACAGACACAGAGAGCCTTTATTGTAAGTCGTGGGAAGATAAATTTCCAACACCAGTTCACAAATTTCTAACTTTTTTAAAATTCAGAAGTAGAGAAACAGATTTTCTTCTCTCTGAAGGTTGAACATGGGCTGAGTATTCTCCATGCACATGCTGCAGCTATACAGTTGTAAAACTAAGAACACATATGACTGCACAGTACGTGTCCTTATATTTAAAGGGAAGAAAAAGTGCGTTTGATAATACTGCATGTGTTGTTGCTACAGAAGTAACTTACGCTGTTACTGCTGAACTAATTTGTTCAGTTTCTTATTTAACAATATCTAATTTATAAATAATGTATAACAAAATCCAGTTGGATGCCATGTAAAATTCCCTGGAAAAGAGAAAATGGCATCTTATATTGTTTTAGCATGCAACCTTAAAATAAAGAAATCTTGTGTTCTTTTTCCCCAGTGGAGTGGATATGACTGCAGTTCTCTTCAGACTTGGTTTCAGTGAATCATCGTTGCAATCTAAAATGGCAGCTGGCACAAGCACATTTGTGCTGGCATATGCCATTCACAAGTTGTTCGCTCCAGTAAGAATCAGCATTACCGTAGTTTCTGTGCCATTCGTTGTCCGATACTGCAGGAAGATTGGTTTCTTCAAACCTCCTACCCCAAATCCATGAGAATTTCTTACTGGTTTTTACTCCTTTTTTTTCTTTTAATTATATTTTTTTAAATGCTCTATGTCCACATAAATTTTCAGACTGTTAAAGTTCTTTGAAAGACTTGCTTGGATCCATGCAAATGCTGACCTCCTCTGGCATTTCTTACTTGTTCTTTCAGGTGATTGGTGGTGAATGGTACACTGAAAAGTGCTGTCCTTCTTTCCATTTTGCCAGCTCTTTAGAAAAACCTGTAAAAATGGTTTTCACCACAAATGGTAATATAAGTGCTTGACAATGAGCAGTCTCTTTAGAACACACAGTTCTAAGACTCTATAATCTAGCTTTTGGGGCCTTAATTTTTTTTTTCTTGTCAAAATAGAGTGTCAGCATTACTTTGCGTCTGTATATTTGGGAAACAGAGTAAAATTCTCTTCCTAATAGGTCGTGGAATCAACAGTATCCTACTATATGAATAGTTCCTTTGGTAAGGGTGTGTACTGGAATCTAAAGTGGTAGGTAGGTTTTTCTTTTGTTATAAAAGGCATGTATCATGACCACAGTCTTGCAGCACAACACACATGCTGAGTTAACTTGGGCAGGAGTACCCACATGCTTAATAATTGCACAGTAATAATTTTTTTAGCTAGAACAGGTGATGCACTGTTCTGAAACTACAGCTCCTTTGAGGTGCTTCCATGTTTCAAGATTCTATTTGAAGATGGCTTTTATTTCTAGGCTGGGAGCTGGCCTTACTGAAGTCCTTTTTGTGTTATTTTTTTATGCCTATAGAGTCAGGGAATCCTGAGTCTACTGAAATCAGTATAACCAGAATTACCTCCTGTGGGAACATACTCCAAAGATTATCAAGTCAGAGGCAAAGGTATCTGCGGATTTTTAATGTATTGAGATCTGGCTTTGTACTAGACACACATATTTTTAATCTAAAAACTAATCCTAGCAGCTTTCTGCTTCTGTGGATGAAACTTGGATCTGTACCTGAAGTCCAGACATTGCAATTCGTAGCTTCTCAAGAACTATTCATGTGCTTTTGTCTGACAGACTTTTGAATATACTGATTAGAGGTGATTTTCAGTCTTCTTACTTGGATGCTATTCCTGTTAGAATGCAGCTGCACGTGCGTATATTTACATACTGCTTTTCAGTTATAAACTAAAGACTGGATCCCAAATACTTGAGTATTGACAGTAACATAGTAAACCTGGGTTTCAGACTCAGGACTGTGCTGCTGTGAAGTAGCTTGAGCCAAGTCTGTAAAACTTTAGGACTGGTTCCTCCTTCCAGGTCTGCTCTTTTACATTGGCCTTTGTTGATACTTAACCCTAGGTGGCTCTGAAACAGTCAGTTCATTCATGAATCTTATTAAAGTAAAATAGCAGGCAGTTACCGTGAAATTTAGTGAACTGAGAGAAAGGGAAAACTGTAGAAGATGTAGTTTACTTCCTTTGCCCTGTGGAAGGACGCTGATACTAGAGACTGCCAACTGAAAACAAGGAGCCCCCTTCGTTTGTAGGGGGCTCAACTGTTAGCCCAGTTGAGGGATTAGTGTTTTAGGATGGAAACAGCCCCTGCAGTGAGCAGATACAGATGATAGAGGCTTAATGTATAATGCAGCCATAGCCATCCACGGCACTTGTATAAAGGTACATTACACTGGTATTTTGTGCAGTGTTTTAACAGCCACAGGAGCAGGGAATACTAAGAATTAGCCTTGCAATGTGGCCTGTTGAGCTGTAAGTTGTGTCACTAAGAGAACTTACAACATGCACAGCTGCTTGGCTTGCTTATTAAAATACAGAGCCAGTGCTCTGGTGCTTCACATACCCATGTGTGGAGGAGGAATGGCTGTCCCATTCATTTGAACTAGCTGGTTATTCCCCAGAAATAAAATGCTGTTCGCTTGCTGCTGTAGTATGCCTGTTTGCAGTATGGCTGCTGAAGCTGGCAGCTTGGCCAGGGCACTAGCTTCAACTTCCCAGCTCTAATTAGAGCATAAGGAAGCTCTGCCTTTACCCCTGACTAATCTGCGTGATTATACCTGTTATGTGGATGGATGCTTAGCACAGTTCTTGCCTATCAAACACTGCGCTATCTACACCATAATTGAAGGGTTACCACAGTATGTCAATGTGCAACAAACAGTAGTACAGCTACGTTCTAGAGCAAGTAGCATCTTTTTAAGTTTCAAGTGGGCAGTCAGTCTTTCTCAAGAGTAAGTTTTACTTTGGCTTTTTTTCTCTCCTAGTCACAGAACCCTTTGTGTTTTGGTTTATTTTTCCTGCATGCCCTCTGTATCAGTTCAGGGCAATGTTCCATTAAGGACAACAGAAGAATTCCAAAATCATATATTTTGTCTTAAAGTTGATAGAAAAGGAAGATAAAAGCTTTTTCTGTTTCTAAAAAGTCTCTCTGTAAAGCAGGAATCATTTAAAACAACTGCACCTCAAAGTTCTTAGTACTGGTACTTTTGCTTGGAGGCTTTCTTGCAGTAAAGAAACAGCTTCATTTAAATTACAACTAGGATTCAGATGACGTATTCAGATAAACATGGTTGTATAAACTACTGGCAATTTTAGATGTAAAAAAAAAAAAAAAACCTTCAAAGTCTTAAATTAATTTGAGAGTATATTTTGAATTCTAGAATCCTTGCTGTAAAAAGATTGTTTTTTTAAATGGTTTGTAAAAGAGTGATGACCTTAAAGCCTTATAATGAAAATACAATAAACTGCTTTCTCTTAGTTTGCTTGGAGTTTTATGAGTTTGTGTGCTTTGGTGTCAAGAGGCCTGACCCTTGCTCCGTTTTAGGGAATAACATCTTACAACACCAGATGTTAATGTTAGCTCCCGTTTCATATCCATTGGAAAAGAGTACTTTCCAGACCTTTCTCCCAGAAGTGCTTTCAGACTGTGTTGTCTTTAAATAACTGCATTTAAAAACAGGACAAACCTAGGCTTCTGCCTAGTTCAGTGGTTGCAGAAAAGCCACAAAAGATAAGTGGCAACAAGTTTGGTACTTGTAATCCAGTGTGGCAAACGTAGACTAGGGAGTGACCAACCATACTTAATTTTGGTACCTGCAATTTGAGCAAGAACTTTATACCAGGAAGTAAACTTACTTTGTGATCACAGCCAAAGGAATCAAGCTGTCTTGATGGTAAAGCAAGGGTTCAGATACAGCCAGTGGAAGTGATATTGTCACCAGGAGCCTTACCATGCTGGTAGCAGAATACAACACATCTTTATTTACGAAGTTGACTGCTCACATTTAAGATAAAGAAGAAAAAGACAAAAATAATGCACACATCATTTTTAGGACACTTAGAGAAACACATTCACCTTGCTCAGTTTCAGATTACACCACAGTTATGATACCCTTAGCAGCCCAGTAAACTCAGAGGCAGGTATCTCTAGGATATTGCACTGTTCAAAAAGCTAAAACAATTTACTCATGTTGTTGGACCAATGAACCTTTACCAGGACAGACCACATCATAACAGCCTTGAACAGCTTAATACTTACATAAACAAGCCTGGCCCACACGACAACATTTCAAGTATACTTTTAAGTATTCCACAAGGTCCAGCAAGAAGTCAAATAAGTTTACACTGCGATTAGAATTGAATAAGACTGCCAACTCGAAGACCTGCATTCCAATTGCTGCTATAGTCCAAGACCTGGTTTTTGTATTTTAGGCATTACAGTAGTCACAGTACAAGACTCTCATTGATCCTATGAAATTGCTCCTGCTAAGACTGTGTCCTGGATGTGGCAGCAGCATCACTTTCTCTGCTATGGGGCACCTTTGTAGAGTTTGCTGTAATCCAGGGATGAAGTAGTACATCCTTCAGGGGCAGCCGACAGAATGGGCTATGCTTCAGAAGCTTTGAAATTAAATCCCTTGCACCTTCTGTTACAAATGGAGGAAACTTGAATTCCACCTAAGGAAAAAGAAGGATATTAAACATGATGCAAAAGTACTTTGACAATAACCAAACTAGAGACAAAGGGCTCTACCCTCTGATATACATCTAGAAAGGCTGAGTCAGCCTTAGGCTATGCACCTTACGCATGTTGAGGCAAGATTAAGTAATTTCATCATAATCCTGAAGAAAACAAGGTTCTCAAAAGTGAAGCTAGAATACTGGTTCAGCATACTCAAGATTAGTTTGCTGGAATCTTTCTAAGGTATGCAACAGGAAAGGTTAAGCTTACTTACTTTTAGTAACACAGTGGATATTAAATATTCATTATATAAATTAGAACAGGAAAGAGGTGGAGAAGCCTGTAGAGCATAAAGAAGGACTACAGTGCTCTGGGAGAGGCGGTTAGGGGCTCTAGAGCGCAGATTGTCTTTTTGTCAGTTCTCCAGGATACAGGGCAGGACCTTAAAAAGGCTAGGAGGACTGACCAGGTTAATAAATGGCTAGAAGGGTGGTGCTATAGTCAGAGGTTTGGGTACCTTGAAAATGGGACTCAGTTTAGCAGGCCAGGTCTACTAGGGGCTGGTGGAGATGGCCTGACAAAGAAAGGGAAGAGTGGATTTAGTAGGAGGCTTGCCAGACTGGTCAAGGATGCTTTAAACTAGATGTGTTAGGGGAGGGGAGCATCATTCCATCCCAACATACCCAGTCACTTGCCAGCACCTATAATAAACATTCAGAGCACTGTAGAGACACTCCAGCTGCTCCAGCCAAAGAGCTGGCTTCAATCAGAGCTCATCTCAAATGCCTTTATACAAATGCCTGTAGCATGGGGAACAATAGGAATTGGAGATGTGTGCATGTGTACAGAGGTATGATATCATAGGTATCACAGAGACATGGTGGATAGCTCCTGTGACTGGTGTGTTGGAATGGAAGGTTACAGGCTCTTCAGGGAAGACAAGCCTGGTACGCGGGGGAGTTGCTGTTTATGTTTAGGGATAGGCTGGAGAGTATGGAACTCTCTCTGGGGACAGGTGAGCAGTCGACAGAGAGTTTGTGGGTCAGGGTTAAAGGGAGAACAGCAATGGGAGACATTATTCTGGGGATCTGTTATAGACCACCCGACCAAGAAGACTCAGTGGATGAAGAGCTCTACAGACAAATAGGAATAGCCTCACGCTCACAGGCCCTTGTTCTCATGGGGAAATTCAGCCATCCTGACATCTGGTGGAGGGATGGTATGGCCCGGCACAAGCAATCCAGGAAGTTCCTCAACTGTGTGGAAGACAACTTCCTTTTACAAGTAATACAGCAACCAACAAGGAGAGGTGCCATTCTTGACCTCATCCTCACCAACAGGGAAGGGCTGGTTGAAAATGTGACACTCCAGGGCAGCCTTGAATGCAGTGATCGTAAGATGGTTGAATTAGAGATCCTCAGGACAGTGAGAAGGGTGTGCAGCAAGCTTGCTGCCCTGGACTTCAAGAGAGCAGACTTTGGCCTGTTCAGGAACCTGCTCAGTAAGATTCTGTGGGATATAGCCCTAGAGGGCAGGGGGGCCCAAGACTGTTGGTTTATATTCAAGGATCACCTCCTGCAAGCTCAGGAGCGACATATCCCTACTAGAAGGAAGTGCTGCAGGAATGCCAAGAGACCTCCTTGGACAGATAAGGATCTGCTGACAAAAATTTGAAGGAAAAATAGATACTTATAAAAGGTGGAAGCAAGGACAGGTGGCCTAGGAAGAATACAGGGATGTACGGGAAGCTAAGGACCAGGTTAGGAAAGCTAAGGCCCAGTTAAAATTAAACTTTACTAGGGATGTTAAGGATAACAGGAAGGGCTTCTACAGGTATGTATCAAATTAAAGACAAAATAGAGACAACATGGGCCCTCTCTGGAAGCTATTGGGAGAACTGGCTACCCTGGATTAGGAGAAAGCTGAAGTTCTTAAAGACTTCTTTGCCTCAGTCTACACCGGAAAATGTTCTGACCATACCACCCAAATCTTGGAAGGCAGATACAGGGACTGGGAGAATGAAGACCCAGGGCCCACTGTAGGAGATCAGGTTCAGGACCATCTTAGGAACCTGAACATATACAAGTCCATGGGACCTGATGAAATCCATACACAGGTCCTGAAGGAGCTGGCAGATGAAGTTACTAAGCCACTGTCCATCATATTTGAAAAATCATGGAAGTTTGGTGAAGTTCCCAGTGACTGGAAAAAGGGAAATATAACCCCCATTTTCAAGAAGGGGAAAATGGATGAGCTGGGGAA
>JASSUY010044987.1:0-10808 GCA_032466535.1 Forpus xanthops
CAAAAATCCAAAACACAGTGCTACACCAGCTACTACTTAAAGGGGAAGAATGACTGCTGCTGCTGAACCCATGACACCCTCACAGTATTTTTTTCTTAGACATACATTAATTAACATCTTATTTCACTGAAGAGTCTTCAAATCAAGGCATCCTTTTTAAATACCACTCATTGATAGAAATGAGGGGCAGAAATAGTTAAAGAAGTGGAGAAAAAGTGAAACAGAACATGACCCATGAAGATTTCAGCATTGCTTATTTTCAGAGAAAGCAGCAGGCATGAGAGGTAGTCCAAGCAAGAGGTCTGTCTCACTCTTTTGCAAATGATGCTTTTGCAATGCAAGATAAGCAGAAGACAGCTGTATTTTTTTAGTTTTATTGTTACTCTACTTGAATTTTAATATTGCTTACTCAGTGGAATGAATGTTTAATGGGCTAGTGTTAAATGAAGAGTGGCAATACAAATAGGAGACATTCCTAAAATGTCAGAGTATAATGCATTAAAAAAAATAAAAAATATATTGAGAAAAAAATCATACAAACCCAGGAAAAAATGAAGACAATTTTGAAAGCTTTATAACAGATCTGGATCTTCTGGGTCAAATGGGTCAATAAATTATTTTGGAAGGTATAGTTGAGATTACATTGTAATTCCCCATTTGAGTGTAAGGGGGGCTAAAGGCAATAAGTTGAGAAAGAGATTATTCAAAAATCCTGACCAAGATTTTTTTAAAGGCAAAAGAACACCATAGGCTGAAGAATAAAATAAAAGCAGATTAGAAGTGCTGCCTGGAAAACTAGATGATACTATCATACAGTATGATAGTAAAATGAGGTACAAGGAGAAACTTCCCCTTTTGACTTTTCATTTTAGTGATTGCATTTGGAAATTAGCAGTCTTCTCTATTTTTTTTCATCTTTTGTCGTAGAGCTTTGAGGCACAAATTATTTTTACTTAAACACACAGATGTAGCTGTCACAGAGTGTGGGTTCTTTAATTGAAAAAAGGCTTGAAACAAATTTTAGGTAACAAAGTTTGTGTGTCATCACCACCTAATTGATACACCTCTGAAGAAATCAAAGAATAAGGGTTTTAAAGTCTTAAAAGTTAATTAATTTAAATTAAATTGAAAAGTTTAAGAGTTTTTTTCTATGTTTACCCCCCCCCCCCAAGATCCTAATGCTAATATTAAACATGAGATTTTTGTTTATTTTTTTCTTTTCTTTTTTTTTATTAATACTAAGATTCATACTGCAAAACCAATTTACGGAGTAAGAATATGCTGATGATTAGAGAAGATGGTTTCTTTAAAACCTTAAATAGAATCGTGATATTTCCAAATCACTAATACTTGTGACAAAGTCATAAGCCATTAAGTTATTATTTAGATAATGGAAAAGATACAGACATTTCTGGGAGTACTTGCACTGAGCTACATAGCTATGAAAACAAGTCGTTTCAAGCCTTTGAAGTTCTGTGATGTCTAGCTCATCCACTGACACATTTTTAACAAAGGCACAGCTGTGAGAAAATGTTGGTTTGATGGATAGCAAATGAGTGACCCCAGAGCCTATCCATAGCGAAGTGGAGCTCTAAACTGGGGAAAGTGTTTCCCCAAGTAGTCCTTCAAAGTATCTCCCTTAAGATCCTCTTAAAGAAACTATAAATAGAAATATGCGCTGGATAAACAGGATCCAAGGTGGACTGAAAACTGGTTGAATGGCTGGGAATAGGTGGTGACCAGTGGCATTGTCAGGTTGGAGACCAGTAACTAGTGGTGTACCCCAGGATTCAGTATGAGGTCCACCAGTGTTTAACATGTTCATTAATGATTCAGATAGTGGCACAGTGTCTGTTCAGCAAATTTGTTGATGGTGCAAAGCTGGGAGGAATGGCTTATGCACCAGAGGGTTCTGCTGTCATCTTGAAAGGCCTCAGAAGGCTGGAGAAATGGACTGATGGAAATGAAGTTCAACCAAAGGAAATGTAAAATGTACCACCTGGGGAAGAATAATATTCCTTTAACCCTTGAAAGACTGGGAAAAGTGGTAACATCCCAACAGTAGGTCCTGAGAGAAGGTTTGTGGCATTATAAATTTTTATTTGTAGAAGTTTCTCGAAAGTAACTGTGTTTTGGAAGGCATAAGCTTAAAAAGAAAATTATTTCTTGATCATTTGAAAAGAGCTGAAGATAGAAAAATAATTTTCTGTTAATAATGAGTATCTGATTTTTTTTCTGATTGAACTGGAAGTCAAAGCTGTAAGAAAACTTTGGGTGCCATGCTATCTATCCTAGAAGTTACAAAGTATCTGGGTCCACACCTGGAAACATAGACCCAGACTGGAGTCCATAGGCTACTGAGGAGTTGAGCACTTGGAGCTGGAAATATTCATTTAGGGGGGCTTCTCAACTCTCCACCAGGCGAGGTGAAAGCAAGCCAAAAGCCTGGAAGCCTTGGCTAAGAAGAGTAACCTGGGAGCCAGGACGCAGAGCTCTTCAGCAGCCTGACAGGTGGACTGTTGAAAAGTTGGGAGTCTGGAAGTCCACCAATAGCTTTCACAAAAGGTAGGTGGGTGAGCTAGCACTGCAGATCAGTATTTGGAATGTGCTTCCTTTCTATCACAACTGTCTCCTGCTTTTGTTTTTGATAAATTTGTAGTCTCGGCTCTGTGTGACAATTTCCAAATCACTCTGATTCTAGAGTCTAACATTTGGGAAGTAAGGCTTTTCAATAGGAAAACAAATGTTCTTGGGAAACATATACAGTTTTATACAACTGCAAACAAAAATCCACACTAAACTGAGATATTCATTCGTGTTTGCCGAATGAAATCTTGTTTGCTTGGCTTCTTTTTAACATTTAATTTGTTGGATTCCTCAGCTGTACTTCTGGCATGGAGAATACTGTTGATAGATTGTGCAGTAATTTTTCAGATATTTGTCTGTTCTCCATAATATTTTGGAAATGGAATGACAGTAACGGAACACATTAGTGAAACAACTCAGCTAATGACTACATCATTACAATGGTGCTATTTCTACAGATACATCTAATATTGGAAAAGGAAAGTTGAAGCACTTCAATTTTCTTCTTAATAGTTTTCCTAGGTACAATATATTTGGGTTTGTATAATCTCTATATATTTTATCACTGGTTCTATAAATTGAAGGACCAAGCATAAAGAATTGAATCTTGTCAGCAAATTATTGTTCTAATTTTTAATTTTCATATTATTAGGCTAACTTTTTCAACAAAAGAAACTTCTTATGTTTTTTCTTGTCTTTAATGATTTTTTATTATAAATATGATGAAGAACATAATGATAAATCAATTTATTTGTGCTATTTATCCTTTGAAAACAGAATGTCATTGTCATTTTGTGAAGTTTTCATCACTTGTCTCTGCAAACATTTCAGAGAAATATTCTATATCTATATAACAGATTTCAGATAGTTTACAAAAAACGAATGAAAACAAATAACATAATGGTAGTACAGAAGTTCAGCAGTTCTCAAGAATACCTTTCACACAAATGTAATCCAACTGCACTAACAATTGTTCAATCTTTCAGATTTCAAAAAAGACTATTTGTTATTTATTATAGCTGGAGATTTCTAGAAGTAGAAAACAACAAATCAAAGACAGTAGGAAATCCATATTTGTCCTCTTTTATGTACTTTTGAAGAGTTATTGCTAATTACATGTCTTTTAATTGTTTGGTTTTCTTTTTTAAGAAGTTATATTTTCTGTGGGATTTGTTTTGCTGGAGGTTTGTTTTGTTTAAAAGAAAATAAATAAAATTGTCATTTGGCCTAATTTGGATATCACTATACTTTCATTTGTCATACAGCTAATTGCATATTATTTTAAAATTTGTATTAGAATTATAAATTATTTATTATTTTATAAATTGCCAAACAGATAATTTTATAGCACCTATAAAATTAAGACTGAATTTTATAGGTACTATAGAGTGATACCTTGTTGTATCAGGTTCCTTATCTTGTTTGTTTGCTTTGTTTTTTAATGAATAACATTTGAAAATTTGTAGCAAAGTATTAAAAATTCATCTCAGCAAAGCTTTAATGAGATATAAATGTCAGAGCCATGTTATTTTTTTTTTTATTTCTGCAGGTTTCATGAGTAACAACAGGTCTTTCAAAACTGTTCAAATTAACTCATAGTAATTTTTCTGAGTAGATTGTATCTAGGAATTTGGAAGTCCAATCATTCATATTTTCTAGTCACCTAATTCTGTGTTAATAATTTTTTTGTTTCTTTCAAAATGTATTAATCATGTGTCAGAGAACAGAGTTGATTATGATTCTCTGAAAAGACACCAATAAAGGCACAGGTTCATACATGTTATTTCAATGAGAACATATTGGTTACGGGAAGCAACCTAAAATCACATCTACTGTTATAATTTATAACAAAATGAGGGCTTTACTGATCTTTCCCACTGCTGAAAATCACCTAAAGTGATTTAAGTGCCTAAACTTACTGAAATGAATGTTTTGCTTTGTCTTCTCTCAGAGCAGTGGTTGTTTATCACATTTACTTTTCAGCTGGTGTAGACTGCCCATTTCAAGAGGGCAGTCAAAGCAGCCTGGCTAGTGCAAGTATTTAGACCTTTTTTTCATGGTTCAAAGCACCCTTCCTTGAAAATGAACACTTTGGATTAAACTCTGAAAAGATCGTAAATACTGTGCAAATATGCTGCAGAAATTGAGGCATCAGTTTGATATATGACTACCTGAATACAAGGTTCTTGTGTCTCCTGAAATA
This sequence comes from Forpus xanthops, assembly GCA_032466535.1. NCBI lineage: Eukaryota > Metazoa > Chordata > Aves > Psittaciformes > Psittacidae > Forpus > Forpus xanthops. Next base: position 4,790 of record JASSUY010044987.1, read on the forward strand.
AGAAGAAAAATGAAGAAGGGAAAAAAAAGGAAAAGAAGAAAAGGTGTGTGCTGGGTAATGCAGATATATTGACCTTGTTTCATGGGAAACAGAATTGGGCTGTTATGCTCTTGTATAATGCTGCTATGAGGAAAGATGCAGCAAGCGAAAAATGTTTAAATTGACTGCTGTAAGAAATAAATTTTCAACAGGATTTCAGTAGCAAATTATACCTTCTGATGAAACTATATCTCTTTTACCATGTTTGATTTTTGAACAGTGAGAAATTGTCTGTGCTGGCAAAAAAATATTCTTTCTAGTTTGCATTTTAATTTAATCCAGAGAATATTTTGTGAAGTATGACTAATATTTTTTAAACATGGAATAAGGGTAGTACTTTCTAATCTCAGAGTAGAGACAAAACTCAGTTTGGTATAGGTGGTAATACTGAGAATTCCCATTACAGGGCCAGAGCAGCAAACCACATTTTTCTGTTGTTTTTGACTTTTTCTAATTTCAAGAAAAATTCAAGACATTGAAGAGTCACTTAGAGGAAAACTCCTTCCTATCTCTATCAATCACTTTTTTAAACTATCAAGAAATGAAATTTGCCTCACCACCCTTGAAAGAATTCTTATTGAAAGAATTCTCTTTAGTTATGAAATTCAATTTAATATATATTTCTTAATACTTTTCTGACTCTGTTGTATTCTCCACTGCATTGACTTTTGTCAGTAAGTTTCACAGATTCTAAGGATTTCCTAAAAGCTTTCACCTGAATCTATCATTAAATACTCATATCTTCTCCAATAAAAATCCTGCATTTATGAACACCTGTTTCTTAGTTCAAACTTTCATTATTTTTGTTTTTGTCCCCACCTTCCTTCATCCCACTGAACTCTCTCCTTCCTAATTAAACAGTCCCCATGCATTTTTTTTTTTTTCTTTTTTTCGAGTCTACAAATTTCAGGCCTGGTATTAGAATTTTAGTTACATGAGCATGAGGAAAAGTAGATCTCGTGATTAGTCTTCTGATCTAGGCATAACAAATCACATGAATTTACCAAATATCCTTAAATCATATAAAGTGTTTTGTTAACATAGGCATAAAATTTGCTCTTTGCCAACAGTTCCCACTGCCCTCATAGTCAAACTATAAAGGAGGTTTTATTTCAAGCTCCTCCCACAGGCGCCATCTGTTGTTGCTGCCTCTTTCCATTCTCTCATTCTCCACTTTATCTGACAGAGCTAAGTCAAATTGAACAAATCCTTCCTTCCTTGTGAAGAAGGATCTGATACAAGACTACACATGGGGCCTGACTTTCATGAAGACCATTCTAAAGATTCAAAATGGTGTAAGAACACTAAGGAATTCTGTACCGGCTATTGAAATTTATCTCATTGATAGTAAATCGATTTTTATGTCACTTGCTAAAATCTACATAATCTATAACTAAAATGTGTAATGCTTTGTAACCTTAGATTATATATTAGAAATGTGTCCTAGCTTCACACATTTCATGAATACAAAATTATAGGGCTACATATTTAACTAGTGACCATTTTGAAGGCTGAAATACACCTGTGGTACTGAAGACTAAATTTTCAACATACATAAATCAGATCAACATTTCAGAGGATATTCATTCATGCTGAAACATTCCTTAAGTGACTCTATACACCTTAGTAGCCAGTAGCTCATGAATCCAAACTGACTGTGTATTTAATAATTGAGTTTCTTTGAAAAAAGACACTAAGTATTTGTCATGATAGTAGCTATATCTGTCATTGGTAACCTGTTTCTTTCTTTGTTTTAGTTAAGTTTTACTAACCATCCCTCTACCTTCCCAGTTTATGTAACAAGTTCAGAACAATTTTCCAGTTTAATAAACAATTTTGAAAATTGTGTCTTATTGTCTCAGGTAGTGCATCCACTGCATATTTACATTTATCTGGTTGAAAGATCATTTCAATTTTGAGGCAGAGATTCTGCTTAATCTTTCATGAAAAATCTTATACTGTAAATTGTGGCAAGATCACTTAGGTAAGCAGAGGCTAGTTTTCTAAGGTGAGTTCTACCCATGTCTATACCGCATATTGACAAAAAAATTTAAATAATATCAAGCTGCAAAACAGAATCCTGAATATGCATGGATATAATTTTAGATACCTGGTATTAAACATTGCAGTGCAATAATTAGTAATTTCTTTTACTTCCTGTAAAAAAAGAGACATCATTTCAAATTATATTCCTGTTATTTATAGACAGGGAGTCAGATAAAATGTAATGATTTTTTGAATTATCTCTCTGTTACTGTGAAAAATATGGTTATAGAAAGATTTGTTTTAGCAGGTTGTGGTATTGTAAAGAAAATGTTCATTTCAAATAACTAATAAAGACAACAGAGAACATAAAACAGAAATGAGTTATTTCCAACTTCAAACTATCCTGAATTTGCTTCAGTCTTAGTACGTTTTTGTATTTGTTCTAAATTGGATTGAAAGGGGAGAATAGAAAAGAGAGAAACAAATCTAGGAAACACTGAAAACAAACGTAAAATTAGACCACATAAAGGATTAGATAAATAAAAAAAAGAAAAAAAAAAAAAACAAAACAAACCAACAAAAAACAAGCAAATAAAAAACCCAAAAGATAAAAAAAAAACAAACAAACAACGAAAAAACCCACAAAAACACAGTTACCTCAACCTAGATTATTTTTGATTTATCCATGAACAACATGTAGTATTCTCTTTCCACTAGCTATCTGTAATATTAGCTTTAGCTGCATTGATTTCCCTAGTGGGAAATTGTCTGTTAAATTTACTCCTCCTTATTCTCTTTTTTTTGGCCTGAAAACAAATAAAAAAAAAACCAAAAAAAATTAATATCAGTTTAAATTGTACTTGAGGCAATGGATGGCTATGAACTCTACCTTTGGCCATTCTACATTCAACTGTGAACCACACACTTGGATGTGTCAGTGTGTTTATGCAACAGTATTATTTTGAAACAACATTGGTTCCTCTAACAAGCTCTCCTCATCCATCTCACCCATAATTTCATTTTTACCAGTCCAGCTTAGCAGGAAAATGAGAACACAGAATATGGGAGCTGTAAACTCAAACTAAGATAGCAAGAGATTATCATCAAACTACAGTCTTGTCAGCAATCTTTGAAAGTTTAAACATTCTGTGAGCCTTTTGTCAGCTTTTAACTTGTTGCCATTCACTGCTTGACATATGGCTAATGGTTTCATACAAATATAATTACACTCACATCAGCTTGTCTATGAAAAAAATTAATCAGACTTTGAATGGATGTTAGATATTGTCGTTGGCATCAGATAATTCTGTGATTCAATGAAAATTTCCAGACTGAGCTAAAGTCAACACATTAGCAACACATTTTTCAGACTGGAGAGAGCCTTTCCATAGAGGAGGCAAATGTATCTAAAAGTATCTAAATGTTCAAGACTCTCGGAATTCAGAGAGCAAATGTGGGTGGAGTTTTACTAATTGCAGGGGCTATAATATGCATTTGACCTCCTAAAAGTATGATATGCAGAGAATCTTTTCTGACTAATACCTGAAATTTTACACTAAAACTGAGGTTTGCCCTTAAATATCATTTCACTAAAGCAGAAAGATTGCTGTGAAGATGTATCTTCTCTAATGAATAAACGGTAGAAAAAATCAGGAATGCTTTTTTCTGTACTACTGATGGTGAGAGTAGACTGTCCATGTCTTCAGGCAGTCTCTCCATGACTGACACCTGAAAGATCTATGCTACCACCTTTGATTTTCTTTTAATTTTCACTCTTTTTCTCTATTTATCCTTAGAGTTTTCTGTTGCTGACCACTTTGACTCTGCATCATTATTATCAATGCTTCATATTACAGAGAAAAACTACAACTCACACTCTTTGCTGGTCTTCAGTACCATAGTGATTCTGTCCAAAGTTTCATGCTCTGTTTTTCTGAGTACTGCAATCAAACAACAAATTGACCCAATCTCTGAAGCAAAATTACTCATAAAGAGTACCTCAAAATATCAAAAATGGGTTTGCAATTCTAATGTTTGCTTTTATTATAGTAGAAAATTGAACAAGCAACTCTTTGAATAAAGAAGACTCAGATCTTCCAGGTAATTAAAATAAAATTATGCAAATCCAAGCTTTTTACCTTCCTGCATCCCTTTGTTGTGCAAGTCCTTTCTTATGGTTTTGTAGTCTAGTCATCTGTTTTTGCTCACTTCATGGATTGCTTTATGGTCATGTAGACTCTTCTGGGTATCTAGAGAAAATATCTTTCTTTCCAGCAAAGCTGAGGCTGATCTTTTCCTTCCCTTCCATTTTGGGGAGCCTTTCATTTTGTCTTTATTATTGCCATATATCCTGTTCCTTGTTGGCCATTACTTGAACTCAAAATATACCTTCTAATGGAGGACTTATTACCCATTTCAAGATGTACTGTCAGGAGAGAACCTTTCACTGCAGAGAATTTTCAATTACTTCTGATACAACTATGAAAACCATTTGTGTTTAGCAGAACATGATGTTTTCACAATAGAAATATTAGTAGAAAGTGAATAAAATTCAAGCAGATATCTGTTACTGGCAATGACTCTCTCAACACATTATGTCCCACAAATCACAACATGTATCTCCTTCATCTGTGGCAATTTAGCTATTTGTGGGGTTGTGAACTGGATCAGTAAAAAGCTTTGGATAAATACAATCCTTTTCACAGTTTTTTTGGTGATGGACCTCATGTCAAAACTCTATGACCAGCTGTACTAAAGTAACTGTGGAGCAGTGGCCTCCTAAACTGATTTTGCCTCTAAAAAATGGAATATCATTTCACAGCCTTTCAAAATCTCTGTTGGGAAGGACTCTACCTATATCCTAGCTTGGGAAAATCAGACACAAGATAGCTATGGTATCTCCTCTGTGTTCGGTGTATTCCTGTTCAGGATCAGCTCCACAGAACCAAGCTGTACGACACAGGAATGAACTGTTTTGTAACCTGGTAGCAGACTGTCATCCTTTTTTTTGTTAATTTTTGGGATTAAAGGGCCACCACGGAAACTTTTCTCACATCTTCCTCATCTCATTCATTTTGAGGGCATTCCAGCCACTCTGAGAGTAATTTCTTACCTGCGTTATGCATAACTATTTTGTTCTTTTTTAAGGTCTTCAGAGTAATGATACTTCTTTATAACAGATCTCTCCATAAACTCATGTGTCATGCTTCAGACATATGTAGGACAGCTATAAGATTTGGGATGTCTAATGGGATTCTCTCAATTTAACCTAATGTAAAGTTAAAACAAGACGTCATAAGAATAGAAATTTTTTACTTCATTATTATTTCAAAAATTACTTCAAGAGTAAGTACTCCTCCCTGCTATTTGGTTAATTTCCATGTAGTGCTTTTGTGTTTCAAGAAAAAGTAATGCATTTCACACAGGCTGGCAGGTGTATATTTTCAGATATATCAGTAGTGTCACAGAATGAACAGAGCTCTTAACTTTCAATTTTGTTCCTTAGTAGGAAAGTAAAACACTACCATACTCAGTACTGAGAACAGATTGGTTTTATTCCCTTTCTTGGAACGCAAAGAGAATGGGTAGCTAAATCAAAATACTGTAAAAGTTCTCTAAACAGCATCATTTTTTTTACATTGGGAAATTCTTTAAAGTCCTCTGATGAAAAAGATTCAATGATCTCTTTTGTGCTTCCTGCTGACCCCTACATGAAAAGCTCCACCTAAACATTCAGAGCTCAGTTTGTGTCATGGTTTAAGCTCAGCTGTAACTTACACAGTTCAGTCACTCACTCCCCCTCTTTCTTCCCCCCAGCTCCTGGGGGGATGGGGAGGAGAATTGAAAGAATGTAACTCTCATAGGTTGAGATATGAACAGCCCAGTGTCATGGGTTCAGCTGCAGCAGTCCTTTTTCACCTTTAAGTAGTAGCTGGTGCAGCACTGTGTTTTGGATTTTCGGCTTGGGAACAGCGCTGATAACACCAGTGTTTAT
>JASSUY010044988.1:0-17497 GCA_032466535.1 Forpus xanthops
GCCTGGGCGGTGCCGGGCGCGGGCAGCTTCCCGCGGGCCGCCGGTAACAAAGCCGCTCCCCCTCACGCCCTCGTGGGGGATGCGGCCGCCCCACCGGCAGAGAAAAGGGGCTGCGGGATGTCGCCCGCCCCGCGCCAGGCCGCGGCTCGGCGGGTGCCTGGGCCCCTCCGCCGGAGTGGGCTGCGGGGGATCCCGGACCACCGAAATCCGCCCTGCGAGCCCTGGCCTGAGCACCCGAAGTGGGTAAATCCGGTCAGGCTGGTGAGAAACCTTCACCGTGCCCGGGGGAGACGGTCCTGCAGCCGCTACACGTTAATCGCTATAGATGAGAAAGCACGGCTGAAATGTGCTTAGAAATGCCAGTTTCTTTGTTTAACTCACGTGCAGTTATTCGCGCTGACAGTTAATCAGTGTCATCAACGTGAATGTGAGCCAGCCTCTATCGTTGTCTCTGTGTCAGTTATCCTGTCTGTTAGAAAACAGTTAGGTGAAATCTGCTCCACGTTTGCTACTTTTTCCCGCAATTTTACTTGCACTTTGCCCATCACACTGGATTCAGGACTTTTTTTTTTTTGTTTGTTTTCATAGGAAAACGTGGTTGCAAAAAAAAAACCAAATTAAATGAAATAAAAACTTAAAATACATGCAGTGATTATCAGAGGACACTGCAGAATCCCAGCCCAACAAAAACACGGTTAGACCAGGGATGGAAAAAATGGGCACGTTGGACTTACTCTTATATAATCAGGTCCTGGGTATTACCATGAGACAACACCTCATGCTTTTGTTTTCTGAGTGACGTGAAGGCAAATTCTTCTCACAAGCAAGGAGCACAGCAGTCCTAGCTACTCTATGTTCAACATCTGGTTTCTAAATTATATGTAGCTACCGATATATGGGCAGCAAAATAGGTTTCTGTAGACACCATTTCTTCTGAACAAACAGTTGGCAACTCAAATTAGTGCACATCAAAATAGAAAGTAAATTTTGTATAGCTTACAGCATATGCTCAAAGCCCTGGGCTTGAAATCCTTTCTGTATTGAAGTTTATGGCACGTTTGTCCAGCTTCAACAGGAGGGAATTTGCTGTTCAGCCCTGCTGTATGATACCAGACAAACTGCTCCAGATAGAGCATATGTGGACGTATTCCAAAATAGGGCAAGTTGTGAAAGTCGACACTTCCACCTATCCAGAGCTTTAAACCCTTGTTTCAGTTCTATTCTGTGACTTTCACATGTATTGGCACACACAATGTAGTTTAAACATGGCTAGTGTGCAACCGATCAGTCATCTACCTATTTTCCCTGACTCCTTACACTTAAAAGAGTTCTCCTCTGACAGATGACTGCAACAAATCTGTTTTGACTCAGATTTGGATGATCATATATAGGTTAGTGGTGACTTAGGCACTCTTAGACACATACATCTCTGTCTTCAGCATTACCTTGATTTGGCATTGACAATATAATGCCTATTTTACTTTCTGAAACAAGATGAAAGAGAAAGAAGGATGTGTAATGCCAAGACTTTCATAACATTTATAATTATTTGTGCTTTAGTTTTGGTTATCCTGACATTTTTACAATGAGAAGATGAGAAACTGAGAAGATGAAAACTGCTAGCTAATGAATTATTCTCAGTGGATCTGCAAGCTGCAAAAGCCCTCTGACGGTGTGACACAAGTGCAGAGTGTCTTTAAATTAAGGCTTCTCACCTGTCAATTTAAAAAACTATGTAAATCATACAGTGGATTTTCATGTTTCCCTCAAAATATGTTTTGAGAATGTTCTTGCACCCATGGTAGAAAAATCCTATTTCCACAGAGAAAAATGTTAATTCATATGAAGCTTTAAATCCTCTCAACTTTCTCTAAGACATAAGTGACAGCGATCACAACAGCATAATAGGAAGTATTTGTAGGAAATCAGCACTACTGCTTTAGAGTAATTACAAAACTGTAATTTCTATGCTTGTACTTCTGATACATTCACATCACATGTGAAGTTACACCCATATTCCTTATTAACAGCTGCTCTGTCTTTGGTAGGATTTAGGATTCTGTGTTCCCCAGACGTGACTGCAACTGCATAAAGTTGTGTGCACACTAGAAAACAAGGACATTTCACAGAGGAATTGCTATGTTTGTTCTCATGGGTGCTTCTACACCTACAGGCACTAAGCTAATAAGGAGCAGGCTAACATTTCAGAGCCATGTCCGGAGGCAATGTGCATTCAACCTTCAACAGACTCCAAAATAGAGAAAACGAGCCTGTTTTCCTGGAGCAAACAACTGTCTTTCCAATTCTACTGCTTACACACACACACCTGGTCCACCTCATCTCTCCTTTGACAAAAAGTTAATACAAGAGAAACCAGCATAACAGAGATTCATACAAAGTCAGCTTCAGCTTTCCCAAGTGAGTATTCATAATGCCTTCAGGTTCTGTAGCAGAGGTGCAGTGCACAACACACCATAGCACCTTTCCAGACTGAGAAATACCTTAAGTTACAATGTATCTGGGGCAAAGGCATTATTGGGTAAAAATTGGAAAAAATATATAAATCTCATGTGGAGATTAGGACCTAAAAATAGGTGCAGTAGTACTAGAGTACTGAAACTTCCAAAGAATGCGTTACATTCTTGGAAAAGGTTTCACTGGAGAAAAATCAATTGTCAGTCATCCTCATCAATTATTTAGCAAAGATCCCTGCAGAATGCTATGAACTGTAAAAATCTTTACCATAAAAATAAATTGCACATCCAAAATTTCTGATTAATGCCCTTAAAGTTCTGTATATGATGAGAACCTGCAACACACTGACACACAGATGCACCCTCTATAAAAAGGGATTTTCAGCTGCTTTAACTTTGGACATTGGAAACTTAACAGAAGATGCATAATCTTAATACAATTCATTTGACATGAATATGAAAAAGCAATATACATTTTACCTGGCAGCATTACTTAATTCTCACTCAGTGTGGAAGAGTGGGCTAACAAGAACGTTATGAAGTTTAGCAAGGACAAGTGTGAGGTCTTGCACTGAGGTAAACACAATCCAGGAGTGCAGCACAGGCTGGGATCTGCAGGGCTGGGGAGCAGCTCTGTGGAAAAGGATCTGTGAGTCCTGGTGGACAACTAGCTCAGTACGAGTGGGCAGTGTGCTGCTGTGGCAAAGAAAGCCAACAAGAATCTGGGTTGCATCAACAAGGGCATCAGCAGCAGAGATAACAATCATTATCCCACTCTACAGGGTGTTTGTCAGGCCACACCTGGAATATTCAGTTTTGGTTCCCACTATACAGAAAAGATGTGGGGAGGTTGGAGATGATCCAGAGAAGGGTCACAAAGATGACCCAAGGACCGGCGAGCCATAAGAGGAACAGTTGAGAGAACTGGGTTTGTTCAGCATTTAGAGAAGGCTCAAGGGAGACCTTATCATCATGCTGCAGTATTTAAAGGGTGGTTACGAAGATAGAGATTCCCTTTTTAAAAGGAGTCACATGGAAAAGATGAGAGGTAACTGACACAAGTTACCCTTGGGGAGATTCCAGGTGGACATGAGAAAAATTTTTCACAATGAGAACAATGAACCATTGGAATCTCCCCAGGGAAGTGGTGGACTCCCCAGCATCGGCCACATTTAAGATTCAGATGGACAGGGTGCTAGGACATCTAGTCTATGTCATGCTTTGCCTAGAAAGGTTGGACCAGATAATCCTTGAGGTCCCTTCCAACCTGGTACTCTGAGTCTATGAAATACTTAAGAGACAAGCACAGAAAAAGCAAAATATAACTTTTCAGTAAATTGTAACTAAAGAAAATAAAGCAATATTCCAGAACTTCCCATCTCCTTTCTCTTACTTTTGGTTATCATTTACACTAAAGAACCTGATGAATAATTACTAAAGGCATAGTATTGTGCAATCAACAGTAGAGTGTGTGAAGAACAATGCCCTTTGAGAGGGAAACTTTGCTATGCAACAGTTAGAAGCGTTAAAAGGCAAGAAATGCTGTCCTATATTATATGAAGATTTTGTATTTTTCCTGCGAATCAATTCTCTGCAAGACAGCAGGCCAAGCTGAATACCCAAAATAAGAGTTTCTTTGCCATGACTGTTAAAAAGCCCAATATAAAAAGGCTAAAAGGATCAACTGGAAGAGCATTAACATGGGATGGAATTGTAATGTTTCACAAGACTTCTGGACAGTTTACCGTGCAGCAGGTGAAAGTATTAACTGAAAGAATCACCATAGGTGCCAAAATCTGTAGGACATTCTCTGGCCTGTCTTGCTGCTTTTGTGCTGCACAAAAGTCTTAATGAGAGTAAAACCCATCTGCAGCTCCCCAGCTGGGGATTTTTGTGATATAAAAGAGCCTGTGAGCAACTGTGGAGTTGCCCACTCCATGTGAGGCCACCTACCCCTGCAATCTGAGCAGAGGGAGGGGAGGGCACAGGGAGGGAGGGAAAGCATGCCTGGGGTTTGCTGCTCCAGCCACCAGCAGCTGGTCCATAGGCCCTCAGGAGCTGTCACCATCTGGTACTACCTGGTGCCAGGGCAGGCATTTATCCAGCCAGAAAGGCCAGGGACTTCACAGGAGCTCTCTTCTGGTGTACAGAGAAGAGACCTCTAATCTGGCAAAATCCTATGGATATCTCCAGGCACTTACCTGAATTGGCCTTCTGGTCTTGGACCCAGAGGAACATTAATACATAATGCAAATAAACACACAGCCAAGTTTTGATTAAGAAAATATTAAGCCATTAATGAGAAGTATATCTACTGAAAATATTAAAGTCATTTCCTACCGATAACATTGTATGAAATTATGGAAATGGTTCTTGCCTACAGAAATGAAATCTGCTGCAGTTCCTAACACTTGAAGCAGTTACTGAAATGTATATGAAGATTACTGAACTGGGGTTAAAGTCATGGTGATAAAGCAATTTTCAGTTTCTGTTGGTACTTGCAGAGATTTAATTTTAGAACTGTACCCTTAGGCAAGTAATATAGGATTAGATCCCTACACACTGCATCCTAAGTCACTGAAATGTCACTTGTAAAACACACTTTCACAATCTTGTTATTTGACTTGTAAACATGTCAGTCAAATCTGCAAAGAAAGCCTGCAGTATATGTAGCAATGTGTATTGAGGAAGTATGTTACAGTACTAATGGATCATACTTTTGTAAAATCAGGAAGTTTTCATAACTGAGGAAAATATACACACTGTTCTTTTGGAATATTCTTGCTGAAGCAAGTTAAAGGAGTCTGTGGGGAAACAGTCCAATACCATGCTGAGAAGACAACTGATATAAAGATTATGTAGGTATCAAGACATTAATGAGGATGAAAAGAGGATGACAAACCTGTATCAGAATTTAAAGATCTGTACTGACAGTAGGGGAACAATTCCTGGTTTTCCCCAGTGAAGAGAGAGCAGAAAAGGCTCAAGCAGGTGGCACAGAACTGCCACATCACTCATATCACTAGGATTCGGATCCCAGAGTATTTGTCTGGTGCCTCTCTTCATGTTAGTTTACATCTTTCTAGACAATAACAACGGTCATTTGAATTATGCATTTGTCAATAATTTGACTAAAATCCTCAAATGATCTCTTTAGGAGTCTTACCACTTCCCACCACAGCAACAATTACTACATAGATGCATTTAGTAAGCAAATACAGAAGATATTAAGTGAGTGAACTGTACTACCAATGAATTTTCTTTAAGCAATTTGAAGAAAGCAGTAATTTCTTTGGCAACCAGGCAGCAGGTTACCCTAGTGACATTAATTCCTTCTGCATCCTACATAGGACTGAATCTGGAATTAGCAGAGGTGGAAAATGCCCCTGCAGCTCAGGCAGAAATAATACACTTCTCACTGCAAGGGGAAGCTTCTCTTCAGGAGGTGTTTGTGCTTCACTGCTCTTCATCAAACAGGGTAACATGAATATACATTTCACTAACAGGCATGAGTAGCAATGGAAACTCAACTGATCATGAACTGAGAGAGAACAGTCAAACACTTGAGCTGCATTTATCCTGCACAAAATGAATAAACATTAATGCCAGAAAATAAAACCACCCTGAAAGCCTGAAGAATGAACAAAGAAGCTTTTTGCCTGTGCCTAATCCAGCTAAACCTTCTTAAAGCCCAGGAGAAATAAATACTTGACATGATTTTCATCCACAATAGCTTTCTTGCCCATTTTATCCTCCTCCATTTAGGAAAGGAATGTAAGTTTACATGTAAGAATCCACAGAGCCTAAAGTACAGATACTGAGACTGTTATTTTGGAAAAAAAAATCAATTCAGAATGGTGGAATTACTAGGGCTTTACCTTCCCAAGCTCTTTTGCCAAATCTATATAGGGAAGACATTCTTTCAGTGACAGCATGATATCCATCAGCGGTGACCTTAAAGCCAGTGTTGAGTTAGATTTCTGTGTACAAGTGTCACCATAACCATATGCTTCATCGTTACAAAGACACTCACAAAATCCTAACAGCCATCAATATAACCTCATATAATGTTAATCACATATAATGTTAATTTTCATCTGGCATTTTTTCCTTGTCATCACATGGAAAGACAGCAGTTGCAAACCATTAGTTCGTATCAATGACAACATACATTCCACGAGAATATAAATCCAACTAACTTACTCTAGTTTTTTTTAATGTAGTGTAAGCTCTCTGGCCACCTTGAAATGATGCAGTCTGTCTGCTCCTAATGTATATTTATTTAAGAGTAGCTCACTGGGCAGCTGTACTGTGTGAACCAATACTTTTGTTCATAAATCAGACATTCAAAGAACAGCCACAGGAGTCGAAAGAGACCTGTAAGTGTATTTTTCTCCTAAAAATAATATTCCTCTGCCATATAATAGAAAAGTTTTACAAAATTCAAAATTCTTGCTCAGATTTCCAACATCTGTTGTATATATTACGAAAAATTAAACAAAAAACTAGAATTGTGAGGCTTATAGATTCTGCCTGTAACACCCAGAATACCCAGACCTGGTGATGTGGCGGTGTAGCAACCGGTAGGACTGAGAACAAGGACCTTAGCCGCACAACACATAAAAATAAGGGCTCCAAAATAAAGACACAATGAGGCATCTTAACATGCCTCAAAGTGCTTGTGCATTAAGCATGCACTTAAATTCAAACACAAACTTAACTGCTTAACTGAAGAGGGACAAATTTAAACATACACTACAAGTTAAACCAAACATCAGCAGGCAAAATCATCACATGTGTCTGTGAAAAACAATCACATTCTAAATTTAAAAATGGCTCAGGAGATGAGTGTGATGACACATACAAAAGGAATGATAGTAACAAAGAACATCAGAGGAAGCAATGATATTAGAAATCTTCACACTGGCAAAGAACAACAAACAAATATTTGGGTTTACAGAGTAATAAAAATGCACTGCAGAGTGTAGGAAATACTCCAGTGACCAGCAGTACAGCTAGGTGTGCCTTATAACTTTGCCTGTTATCTGTAGAGAAGAAGAGCAGTGGTGTATACTGCTGAATTTGCAGTAACTCTTGTTTATGTAATCTGTTTAATGGAGACTAAACCTGAAGCTCTGCAGGTGCTTTGAAAGACCAGAGCCAAGAAGAACAGTTCTTGAGATAAGCATTCAAAATTCAAAGATCAAGAAAATGGCTAGAGTAAGAGCAGTCCTGAGTACAGCTGCATAAACTCTAAAAAAACTGAAGCATGGAGAAATCTCTGCAACTATTTACAGTTTTAAATATTTTGATATGCAGATGATACACTGCAAGAACACGTGCAGTGCAGTTTGAGTAGATCAAACTCTTATCCCGGCATATCTGGATCAGGAATATCTGTCAGATTTCAGCTAAGCTCACATCACTGTATTATAGAATCATAGAATAGTTATTTTTGGAATGGACCTAAAGATCATTTAGTTCCAACCCCTTGCCATGGGCAGGGACACCTTCCACTAAACCATGCCACCCAAGGCTATGTCCCACCTGGCCTTGAACACCACTGGGGATGGAGCATTCACAACTTCCATGGGTAACCCATTGCAGTGCCTCACCACCCTTAAAGAACTTCCTCCTCGTATCCAATCTAAACTATTAGGTAATCATTTAACTCCTGTGCCAGATTTTGGGCTGGTGTGTGATTTCAGAGCAGAAATCCAAACTACTACATGGCAATTATTCCAGGAGTACCAAAACCACATACAAGTGTCTCTCTCACTGACAAATGTGGGTTTGTTTTTATAGCAGCGTTACTAAGTTGAGGTAAGCAGCACACTGCTCTACATCTATGGCCTTGCCTACTTTGCTGTATACAAACCCTAAAATTTCATCTCCATTCTACAGTAGAATTCACAGGTTATATCATTCTTGCCACATCAACACCCATCTGTTACTTTTGGTTGACAGGTGCAAGCCTTTGTTTTATGTTTTACAAAACAGTTGCTTTACAAGGCAATTTTATACTTCACTTATACTCCATTTGCCCAGACTTTGAAGACCCACTTTCTAATCCCTGAAGCAAAGTACCAAACTGTGCATTATGAAACTTGGATTTACACATCAACATGCTGCACGTGAAAAAAATTGTCTCACCCTAAGGACTCTTTTTGAGGGGACAAAGATGGCAGATGTACTTGAGAAAAGACACTGGAGACTTTTGAACAAGTCAGTTAGGCTATGTAAATGATCCGGTTAGTTCTTGACCACATCACTGCAAGGTGAGTATTCTGCAAGGTGAATATTTGTACCAGGATTTTACCAGTGAATAGAAAAAGGACTCTAAATTCTGTCAAGTCTGTTCTAAGCAGATTTGAATAGCCCATTTAATTTAAAGCTAATGCATCTTATTAAGCATGAGTGGAATTAATTTCCTAGTGAAAACCTGAATGCAGCAGGAAAAATAGGGAATAAATGTTACTTAGTTTGGCCTTGGTGGTTAATTCATGGTACTTTAGTACACTGTTATCAAAGGTGCCTGAATAACTTCAATAAAGTGCTAAATATAGTATTGCAGAAAACATCATCTCCACATAATATTCCTTTGAATAATTAATGTTATTAAGGCATCAAGATACCACTTTCACAAGGAGTTATAACATTAATTCTACAAGGTCAGGTATGACATTCTGAGAAAACATATATTCCAGGAATGTAACTATTTAAAAATCATGATTAAAACTTGGCATATTTTGGAGAATATTATTAGTGTATATTTGTTAAACCTCTTAATTTGCCTCAAATTATACGATTTGGAGCAGCTTTCTGAAGCTTGTATTTATTGCAGGTATAAGGTCTATTTTTGTCTAAGTGCTGGGTTGACACATTAACAGAGTGGCAGGGGAAGAAACATGGTTTCTCTCACAGCAAGCACACAAATGCAGGGCTTATAAATGAAGCAGCAGCAGCAGCAGCAGCACATTTTTTCTTACACCTATGAACTGTACCATATGGTTGATGGTCAATTAGGCAAAGATTTATCAGTTCCTGATGGAATGTGTCCAGGACTTGCTATTTCCTCAAATCTTTGAACCAGAGGACTTAGAATTGAACATCTTCTGGACTCACACAAGACATGATGCACTTACAAATCTTTGAATGAAATGAAGAAAAGGTAATGTATATTTTCTTGGGTATGCATTTCTAGATTTTAGAATGAAAATATACCAGTGCTATAAAAGCCACAAAAGGCAATTTCATGTTACAGCTTTAGCCAAGTTAACATTCCACCACCATCAAAAGGTAAGGTCCAAATCCTTACCTATTCCCCTCAAACAGTCCTATCATTTACTTTACATCTGCTGTAGTAACCACCAAATTGCATGGCAAGGAATGTTCTGATCACTAAAATGACAGAACACTAATCCACTAAAAGCATGGGGTTTATTGCTGAGTTAGGAAATTGAATGGGTTCACCATGCAATCCAAGTGGTGCAAAATCTGATATGAGAGACAGGTGATCCCATGACTGGGAAGGGACAGCAAGGGAGAAAGGAATGAGACAACTTCTGTTTGGAAGCACAACACTGTTACGTTTCTAATCTAAACATCAACTACTTTCTACTCCCTGGACACCTTGCTTCTGCTTTTAGCTGTGTGCTTTCTAAATTCATTTATATCACACTGCAGTGCAGCACTAAGTTCATGAACAAGTCTATGACTTCAAGTCTGAAAGTGTTAAGAATGGAATAAAAAATAAGAACTTCAGAATAAAGCCAATAGGAATTTCATCCAAGACAGTATTGGAGAGGATATCAAGACCCGTAACATAAAATGTTGCAACTGCATAGGAAAAGATGTAACTTTTCATTCAAGATTGCACATTTCATTTACTTGATTATGGACCAAACCACAGATAACAACATTACACTGAAGTAGGACATGATATTTTTCCCCATTAGATTACTTAAAGCAATAGAAATTTAAGAAAAAAGTTGTTTATGGTAAAAATCCTAAGCTAAAATTTGGCAATAATGAAG
This sequence comes from Forpus xanthops, assembly GCA_032466535.1. Taxonomy (NCBI): domain Eukaryota; kingdom Metazoa; phylum Chordata; class Aves; order Psittaciformes; family Psittacidae; genus Forpus; species Forpus xanthops. Next base: position 10,511 of record JASSUY010044988.1, read on the forward strand.
TCAGTCAAACATGAAGCTTTTATGTCACGCTGTAAAAGCTTAATTTTAAATTCCATGTAAGACTATAGGGTTTAATTCTGCTTTTATAGACAGATGATAGGGGTTTTCTTTGCCTGTTTATTAGAAGCATACTTGAGTGCATCTCTTCGGTTCACTGAAAAGAAATGAAAACATAATTTGCAGTATTGTAATCATAGAATCATAGAATAGTTAGGGTTGGAAAGGACCTTAAGATTATAATCCATGAGGCTTAATTCCTTTGCAGTCGCCATTTAAATGTTGCAACAGATTCCACTATCAGTATTGCTACAAAGACATTCAACCTCCCCTGATGATTTTGTGTAGTGTGGGGAGGAAATGTAATTGAACAGTTCAATTGTTTTCATTTGAAGTTTTTTGTTTATCTGTTTTTCCTTTTCATAAGCGTCACCTTATCATTGCAATTCATATTTTCATAAATGTTTGCATATTCTTCTACTATAATAAAACTATAAAACATTTGTGTAGTCCCATTTTTCCATGTCGCCCATTTGCTGAAACCCCATGGAATAGTAGGTAACTTCTAACATAGCAAGTGTAATGTGGGAATAAGAACGCTACTTAAAATCAACTTCAACTGTAAATTTACTAGCAGCACTATATAAAAAAAAAGTATATTTACAGCATTTGGGGGTTTACACAATTTACTGAATACTGGTGCATTGCAAATCATGGCTATTCTATTTCTGTGACCTTTCCCAAAGTGCCCCATTAAAATGTCAGGGAAAACGCTCTTTCTTGATTTGATAGATTAATGCAAACTTTATTACCCTAATAGAGGAACTTGACAAAAACTTGACTGCTGCTCTGGCATTAATTGTTTTTTTCATTATTATTTATCCATATAGTTCAATAAAGAAGCTTTTTTTCATTATTTTCATTATTTTTTTTTTCATTATTATTTACCCATATAGTTCAATAAAGAAGCTTTTATCTACTTTGGCAAAAGACAGTCTTTCTACACTGGTAAGACACTGCAGGAGGTGGCTGGGATTCTTAGCTAGGTGTATAGCAAAGAAAAAATGAAGATATTAAATGATTTAGCTGGACTTATTCACAAAACAGCACCTAAGCTGGATACCAAGAATTCTGGTATCAGATTCTCAACTAGCAAACATTGGTAAGAAATATCTGGTATTATATGAGCATTAGACCACCAAGATCTGGTTTTCTGTTCTACAGCAAAAAGGTACATCCTTTCTACAGTCTATTTGCACTGTGTATGTTCAGAGCTTTCCTATTTTTTTCAGATATACTGGAAAGGATGGGAAAGAATAGAGAGAGATCGTTTAGTACACTGCTTCCAAACCTTTTTTAAAATCCAACAACCGGATACTACCTGGGGAAACAAAAGTCTATGGAAAATGTTTTATTTGGTCAGAAAGCATGTGATATAAACATTTAGCATTTAGGCAAAAGAAGTTGTACTAAATTAAAATGTTACCATATGTATCGTTTTCATGTAAAATATTAATTAGAAAAATTATAATAATATGGCCTAATTCCTGCCTTTGCCTGTCAAAAGTCAACAACACATAGCTTCCAGCACACAAAAATGTATTTGTATGAAGCTGTAGTTTGCTTTTTGTAAATGCAATTCTTTACACAAGAAGGCCATCACCTCTTGCTTAGGATACCACTAGGGTCTGTAGACCACCGATTTACTCTTGTAGGTGCAGTCCATCCTTCTGCCCTAAGGAAAAATTAATTATGACTGAACCATTTCTGAGATACTTTTTGCAGGACACCTGAGCAAATGATCAGAACACTGTCTTTGGCCACAGATTCTATAAAGAACAGTGATTACCTTCAAAATGCACAGTGAGCTTATGACACATACTCTTCATGTACACAGTAATGGATTCGGATTACAAAATATAATGGACAAAAACTCTGTCCTAGTAAATTCAGCTATTCAGTGCTACAGACTTAAGTAAAAGCCAACATTTCAGCCCTGTTTTGTATGATTCAGTAGTTTTGAGCATAAGGTAAAAATCTGTGCCCATTGTATTCTGCAGCCTGTCAGTTACTGAAAGATATTCCAGCTCTGTAATGTTTTTTACATGGTCTGATTCTGCTCTATTGGATACAATTATGCATTCTTTCCACAATTGCATGAACCTCTGTAAGTGTCAGGAAAAGACACTTACATAGTCTCCTAAGTACTCTAGAGCTAGAGTATTTCTCTGTGGCTTTTAAAAGATTCAGGAGCAACCAAACTCTATGGTGTGAGCAGCTGCCAAAGGTCAGTGTTAGCAGAAGAATTTTATTCATTCATCAGTATTCTTGTGAAACAGTATGTCATCTGCAGTTTGACATAGAGTTAAAAATCTGCCAGCATTTGAGGAAACAAGGTCTAAAGGGAGAAATAGTATTTTATAAAGCAGTATCTAGGGCAATTGCATTTTAACATAATTAAATACTGCACTGTTGGAAGTACAGAATACCCTGCATTGTTTGTAAATGCAGTTAAGCCTTTTAATCAGACCATTAACTTTTCATAAGTATATCAACAAAAATGATAGCCAGTAGAGAAAAATAAAGCAATTAATATTAAGTATTGCTTAGATAAACTTCAGGGTGTCCAAGACAATAAGCAAGGTGATATATTTTGCTGAATGTACTGCGTTTGGAATATAAATTAAACTCTGCTACTCAAGATAACTAAACATGTTGGCTGCATTAATATCTGCTAATGATGCAAGTTGCTTTAAGAGATAAGAGACCCAAGATTTTCTGGTGTGAAACTGGTATTTTGCACCACATTCCAGTATAGTCCATTAGACCCTCAAGGATCCTAGCATAAAATGGATGCTAATGGCGTAGGTTATGCTCGTCTCCTTTTTCCCTGATGCTGGCATAAATCCAGGCTCAAATCCCCCATTCCTGTGGTTCAGCCTTCTCAGGACCAGATAAATGACATTTCCCCCTTTGCTGATGAATGAATTCTGTACAAAGTGGACACAGAATTTGAAGGGAAAAAAGGCTATATTCTCCTTTTGTGCATGCATTTGGTTTACAGCATTTTTAAGTCTGCAACTCCTAGGATGTGGGCCATGATCACCAAAGCTATGCAGCAGTCTCTGGTTATTCACACAAAAATAGCACAGCACTTAAAAGAATGCACAGTGTAGGTTTAGTAAACAATAAGTCAAAATCCCTCTCAAAAATATATGATGACTTTTGACTGTATTGAAAAGAAAATTTTCTTCTTAAGGACTGCATAAACAACTCCTGAATCCAAATATAAAATTTAAATTAAAAAAATTAATGTATACTGCGTGAAGCCTTTGTTTTCTGTGCATCTCTGATTTAAATCTGAGGCTACTTATCTTGCTATCTGATGGGGTTCCCCTGCTTTGTTGTTTACTTGTTCTGAAGAAGTCATTCTTTCAGTAATGAACTGAGAAGACAACAGTCATTTACATCTTCTATCTATCATGTCACTGTCTTAACCTTTAGAGACTCTTGCACTTCAAAACTAGGCCAGAGAAACATTAAGCTTATGTGTCACTGGCAATAAGGCAAGACCTTAATTCCTTTACTCAGAATTTACCTCAATTTTACAGAAAGCACTTAAGAGGCAAATCCTTACTTGGAATTTAATTATAGTTTACAAAAAGCACTTAAATAGGATTTGCAGCTTTCACTTTTTTAAATTTAAAAATAGGAAAAAATATTACTAAGAGCATTCCTATCAATTTAACAACTGAAACTTGTGATATTTCTTACAGGGACTGGAGGTTTTAAGCCAGGTAGGCAGGACCTATAGAAAGTCATAATATGGGAAACAATAAAAGCTATTATAAATCTTTTTGCATTCTCACAATGTTTTTCTCAGATTAGAAATCAACATTTCCATTGCCAGCTCCTGAAGCATGAGACAGAACTTGACAAAGAGCAGAATTTTTCTTTCATTTTCACAAAATTGATGCAATTGTTTCACACTGTTGAATTACACAGTTGCAAGTAAGGAATGGTACTGTTTGTAGGAGTATTACAGACAATCTGTTTAAAATGGATTCAAACACCTAACAGAATTCACTGTACTCTTCTTACATGAAATACTGCTTCTCAGCAGGAGTGTAGGTCACTGTTCTATAATCTAAATGTACTAAATGTTCTGGTAACATTTCATTTGATTTCAGGGAAAGAGGTGCTAAGAATGACAACTGAAATAATTACAAACATTTCTGTCATTGCAGGACTATCATCTTTGACTGTTTTAGATGTCATTTAGACTTGCCATAGATCTTAAAATCTGTGGAAATCTATGCATTAACTTGTCATGTACAATGACACTTTGATTACACTTTAATTCTGTATTCTTTTAGTTCAGTGCTTGAAAACGGGGTATTTGTCTCTGAAAGGTAAAAGAAAAAGAATGTCTAGTGCCACATTAAGTTTTTTAATACTAAATCCCTGGAGATACGGAGCTGGTCTGTTTAAGCTGATAGGAACTAATTAAGACAGAAGCTGATTCTGCTGCCTGTCTCAGAATGAAACAGGAATGATATTAAAGTGTTATTATTTCTTCTAATTTCTTAATGCTGTACACAGAAGCTAAAAATGATAAGTCATGCCACTTGGCTTATAACTACTTGCTGAAGTAAATCTGGATGCCTGAATACTATTCTTTATTTGCAGCAATAAGACTTTTATATACTCCTAAAGGAGAAGATGCCTTCTCATATTTTGCAGACTTCCCAGAGAGGAGCTGGACAGCAAACTGACACATTTTCGAACTATTGATTGTCCCTTGGTCTAGTGCTCTATAGCCTGTTTCCTGATTTCCCAAAGTGAGAGTTCTGATTCAGCATCAATATACCACTTAAACCACCATCTTATTGGGCCTTTCTTCAAGGGAATGAATAGAATACAGATAAAATGCCAATTCTTGAACAAGTGCTTCACACTTCTCATATATGCATTTACATACAAGAAAGATTATCTATTGGAATATTCATTAAAGTGAGGTTTGAGAAGAATGTTATTTATTCTGTCCACAAAGTTGTGAAGAAAAGACTGAAATAATAGTTTTGTATCCTCTCTCTTTTAAAGAATATGAACCTTCACAACCAGAACATTGAACATGATGTATACAGCATGCACATTTTTTAATTGCTGAAATTGTAGTACACTGAAAGGAAATCCAAACCAGGAGAAACATCAGTCTTATTTTAGCATCATTTTAACTAGACACTACTTAGTTGTCTACAAAGCAAACACAGAATACAGCTGCAGAGGATGCATTTATATTTCAAATGTTCCTGACAGTGTTCTGAACTGCAGATACAAGAGTCAACGGTAAGACAAACTACATGTGAGAATCAATAAGATCTGCATTTATACACATTTAAAGTTTGAGACTTTTTCCTTAACACTTTCAGTCTGGGCTCAACAGCACACAAAAACACCCCAGTATTCTAGGAGAAAGCAATAGGATGGAAAAGTACCTAGTAACTCAGTGTGTCCTATCAAAAAGTAGGAAGGCTTAGTTAAATCATAGAAACATAGACTGGTTTGAGTTGGAAAGGACCTTGAGATCATCTAGTTCCAACCCCTCTGCCAGGGACACCTTCCACTAGACCATGTCGCCCATGGCCCTATCCAGCGCTGCCAGGGATGGAGCATTTGCCACTCCTTTGGGCAACCTATTCCAGTACTTCACCACCCTCACAGCAACTTAGACACAAATTTATTGCTATATCTTCTGCATGCATGTACATACACAGACAGAATCATCTCCTTGCATGTTTCTTATTAACGACTGTAGTCTTCATAAAAAAACTGACAGGTTTAGTTTATTTGGTCCTAGTGTCTATGTTCTGGAGCTCATATACAATTTTGCATGCCATCTGCTAGCCCTGTGAGAGTATCTTTAGTGGCCTGCAATACCTAAACTGGCATTAGACTTCTACATTTAAGCACCCAAAAGGCTAATCCGTACTCCCTTTTGCTCCTGTCTACACTGCATGAAATATATGAGAGTACTAGCATGGTATATTAATTTTACACTGACAAGTAGGAAACTGATGATTAACATTTAAATACAGCAGCATCTTCAGTGAAACATTAACTTCATGTTCATTGGTTTGCATAAACATACCATCTTTGCAAAAAACAATATTAACTGTCAGCAGTGCTGATTTAACACTCAAGTTGGGTATCTCAGGATTCTGCTGTTATCTGTTGCTGACTATTACCCCTACTTATCTGAGACGAAGCTGTCAAACTGAATTAATATTGTATTAATATATTATTAATATAGTTGTGCTATTATATAATTAATATTTTATATATTAATATTATATAATGTATTGTGTTATATATTATAAACGGTATATTTTACATGTAGTATATATAAAATAAACATTATATATTAAACATTATATATTATTGTATTATAATATGTTATATTATAATATACTATATTTTCTATTATAAATTATATATTGTTATATATTTATATTAATTCATAGAATCATAGAACACTTAGGGTTGGAAAGGACATTAAGATCATCTAGGTCTAACCCCCCCTGCCATGCGCAGTGACACCTCCCACTAAACCACGCCACCCAAGGCTATGTCCAGCCCTGCCATGAACACCCCTTTTGTTTCAGACCCACTTCAAAGCCTAACACATTTGCCCTGCAGCCCATTTCCTTCTTAACCCATACTGAAGCAGGAACCAGGAATCTTGGAATGACAGTATAGTTAGGGCTGGAAATGATCTTACGATCATCCAGTTTGGCTCGACAAGGCTCGGCACGGTTCACCACGGCACGGCACGGCTCGGCACGGCACGGCTCGGCACGGCACGGCACGGCTCGGCACGGCTCGGCACGGCACGGCTCGGCACGGCACGGCTCGGCTCGGCACGGCACGGCTCGGCACGGCACGGCACGGCTCGGCACGGCTCGGCACGGCACGGCTCGGCACGGCACG